>OVAO01000228.1:192-25172 GCA_900406285.1 Biscutella auriculata
CAATCTACAACCACTCTAGTAAGTCATTTCTCCGATATCGTCATCTTCTCCGAAAATCGTCATCTTCTCCGAAAATCGTCATCTTCTCCAAAAATCGTCATCTTCTCCAAAAATCGTCATCTTCTCCGAAAATCATCATCTTCTCCGAAAATCGTCATCTTCTCCGAAAATCATCATCTTCTCTAAAATCGTAATCTTCTCTGAAACACTCTAGTTAGTAAGTCATTTCTCCAAAATCGTCATCTTCTCTGACATTGTCTTCGTCGTATTCTCCGGTAAGTGGCGATTGTGTTTGATTTATGTTAAGACTAAGTTTGATTTCCGTTGCGACTTAGTTCGATTCTCTTGCGTCTTAGTTTGATTTAAGTTTTGGGAGTATGATTTATATCGTGGTTGGGTTATATAATATGTAAAGGCTGAGATAGTTTCTATAGCGGCTAGATAATACATAATGTTATCCCTGAAACTACCTTAGGGTTTAGGGCTGAGTTAGTTTATGTAGTGGGTCAATCACTTTTATATTGCGGCTGAGTTAATTTAGGGTTTTGTTTACCAAATTTAGGGTCTGGGTTATTAATTATGTTATGGCTGAGTTATTTTAGCAAATGCCGCTGGATTAGTTTTATATCGGTGGATATATATATTTGTTTTGTTTTATGATCAGATGGATGTCTCTGCAATCTCTGAATATCGAGAACCGGATTACCCTCCCATACTTTACCGTGAAGGGTTTTCTAATATGGAAAATATATTGTTTAATCACTATGCACGTGTACGAGAACTCCAACGGATCAGGGAAAGAATAGGAGAAGACGTGTGGCATGAAGTGAAGTTGTTCCCTGTAGGAATCATTGTCAGGATTGCTGATAGAGGAATGATTTGGTGTGCTAATATGGCACATTACCTACTATGTAGACAGCTTCGCGTAAAGAAGAAGAAGATTTGGAATATCGCTCATGGTAAACCCATTAGGTTTGGATTAAACAAATTCCACGATATAATTGGGTTAAATGTAGACCCACTGCCAACAGAAAGGGTTGATGAACCTGAGCAATACCCATATTTTTGGAGACTATGGAAAGTGGATATTGGGCATGAACTCAGTTTCATTGACTTGAAGGCGACATTAGATGACTATCATGGATGGAGTAGAGAACAGCGGAAATGGTTGTGCCTTTTAGCTCTGCAAGCCGCGGGTGTTCACGTTGTGCATGCAAATTCTCGGATACCCTTTGAAAGTGCAATAAGAGTATTCGACGATGAGGCCATGATGTCATATTCATTGGGTCGTTCTGCTTTCGAATTGCTTGTCGACTCTATCAAGTTGGTGTGTCCTACATGTAACTCATACTACGTTAACTACTTAGTCCACGTGTTATAGGTTTGGGCGTATGAATATGTCAATTGCTCCGGAGAGCGTTTTGGGGGAGTGATAGATGCCTCAGCGAACATTAAGCTTCTTCGATGGGGTGGAAACCGCACATGTGCGACTCTTGAGACTGTCCTCATCGACGAGCTTAAAGTTCATGGCAAGGTAATGTTTCAGACTGATTTTCTACTTTTAATTTTCATCGTAGTTAAGTTATGAGAGTTTGACTGATGCGTTATCTGGTAGTGAAGGCTTAGTTATATTTTTTTGTTTACTTTATGGCTGAATTTTTTATTTTGTACGTTGAGTTATATAGTGTTTCACTATTCGATGGGTGAGGTTTTTTACTTTGTAGGCTGACTTACGAATTCCTCTGTGCAAGTGCGCGTGAGGAATATGGTGAAGAAGGATTATTTAGATGACGTGTTACCTCCTCAGTGGTCGGGAGAAACAGATGACACAGATAACTCAAGTCTTGTCGAGCTGATAATGGACATACACAAAGAGCGATTTATTACAGGTTTTTGGGATGCGCATATCAAAGAGAACAAGAAAAGAGCGAGTGTTGGAATTTCGGGTGAGCTAGAGCTACCAGCAATGAAGAATAATAAGAAGAAAGCTGCTCATGTGGAAGGCCAGAAGAAGAAGACGGAGAGAAACTCATCTGCGACAGGGGAGAAAAGTACGGACGCTGTAACAGCTACCATGTTTGAGATACTGCAAGACTTTAGAAGAAATTTGCCCATCAGGATGATAGATATGCTTGTATAGAGCAGCATCAGATCTATTAGCACGCTTTGTTGGATCAGTGTTTTTCTTTGTTGGATCATTGTTTTACGTAGAATGACAGAGCAGTAGCAGCATCATTGGGGTTTATTTCATATGACTTAAAAATTTTAAATTATGACATGAAAAATAAGAACTGATGACATGGATGATGACATGACAAATCAGTAAGTCAACCGACATAGGAACACATAACTCAGCTTTCATAAACAAGCCAACAAATACAATGTAAGGCAACCGCAACATGAATGTTATTCTAGTAGTTAATCTTTCGCTAATAAGTAACTATAAAAGGCTGATTAAACATAACTCAACTGTAAAACATCATATAAGTCAGTCGTGAATTTAATATCTCAGTCATCCGATGATCATTAAATCAGCCGGAGAAAATTAGCTCATGCAAGAGATAACTACAACTCATACGTATTTTCGATAACTCAAACTAACTCAGGCAAGCGATAACTACAACTCAGTTGGAGAAAACTAACTCAACCAAGATATATCTACAACTCATCCGTATTTAGGATAACTCAGTCGGACGATGTATAAGTCAGTTGTAACGTGTATCTGTAAGTCAGCCTTGATCGCATAAATCAACCAGATTTACATAAGTAAGTGGTCACGTGCAACTGACTTATGTGCGCATAAAAGTTGTAATATTACTAGAATTCCACGCGTTGCATAAATCAGTTGAAACGTAAACATAACTCAGTTGTATTGTAGTAAGTAGCGCTTGACGGCTGGGTTAACTAATACACGTCAGCGAATTCCTACGTGGCAAATGACATTCCTGTAAATACGTTTTTTGTCACAACATAATACAAGGGCACACTAGTCATTTAAATAATCGCAGTAATAAAACAATATTTGTATGAATCTAGTCATTTCGTTTGAAATGTGCACTATTTCATTCAACTTCCCTATCATTTATGTATTTAAATAAATTAGACTTATTTTTTTACTATGGTTACTCTTCAAATAACCATAGTTGTATTAGGTTTTGGTTTAACTTTATCTATAAAAGGAGTTCTAAGGGATTTAGAAGAGGGCATAAGGAGTTTAGGTGAGAAATAGATAGAAATGATCAAATTCTCTTATATTTGATTTTCATCCTTTGTAACCCTTATTTTTCTATCACTATCAATCTATTAAGCTAAAGAGAGTAAGTTGATTGATACAAACCTCAAGTTTGTAACATAATTATTATAGTTTTACTAATTTAAAAGCACAAGAAAATTATTATTGAGATACTCAAATTGCTGATGATACTGAATTCAGTTCATTTTTCTAACTGAACTAATCTTTTGTTAAGAATCTTTCTTAAATTGATTGACGATTTCTTCAAAATGAATACGGTTTGGCTCATGTATTTTTCTTTCGCCAAACTGAACTTTATTATAATGACATAAAGTCAGTGTAATAATATTGTTATTTAATAGGGAACAAAAAGGTAAAAGTGATATGAAGCATTCAAAGGAATCAGTGCTTTGGAAAGATAATCGGCAGGCTGATTTTGATGTCTGGGTACCCAACAATATCGAATATTTGTGAATTTGACTTTCCAAAATCTGATCTCCGCGATCCATGCATACAAACTAAAATTATTAGCTTTCTTGTTTAATATATCCATAAACTTCTTGTAGTTACCTTCAAACTGAATATAATTAATCGTATCCTTTGCTCCAACAGTTTTGAATAAAAATCAATAATGCTTGAGTTTCCACCCATTCTTGTACATCAGTTTTGCTAGTCGAACTACATCTTGACAATCCATAGATTTTATTTTAAAACATGAGAATGTTTCTTGATTTCTATAAACACCATATGAACCAAATATGGAAATGGAGTTGTACACTAGGGATGGTTGTGTCATCATGCATTTTGAATAGAAGCTCTACTTTTTCCTTCAACGATGAATGACTTGTGAAAAGGATCGATAAAGTGATACCGACCATTCTCCATGCCATTAGAGCGTATGTGCATTTAAAAAGCAAATGATTTGTGGTTTTTGGTACTTGCAGCACTGTGAGCATGCATCATTAGCTGCAATATGACGTAGGTGTAGGTTCTCTCCAACGACTATGTAGTTAGATGATGTGTGTCAGAGGTAAGGCTTTTTTAGAGCTATGTTCCCTCGTGGCGTGCGAGAGGAAGAAGATTGTGGATGAGTTGCTACCCAATAGGCTGATTTAACTGTGAATAATTTCCAGACTTACAATAATGCTAACCTAGGTAGTTAATAGTTGAAGTTGCACTAAAAAAATCGATATAATTATTACAGTATATTCTGGTTCCACTAAGTTACAGATTACCTCATCATGCCAGTTCCTTTGATAGGATCCAATCAACAACCTTTGTTGCTATTGATGACATAGCTTTTGGTCTCGGTAGTCTAGTAGAGAGTATTAGGGATAAATGTCCCACATCGGAAGTTGGAAGGGATCCTTAACAATATATAAGAGATATGGGCCAATCCACTCATTGCCAATTGGTTTTGAGTTGGAAACCCATAGAAATTAACATGGTATCAGAGCCCAGATCCATACGACCCAACCCGATCCATTATCGTTGTGAACCAAAGCTGCTCCATCGATCCTTGCCCAAAGTTCCGAGATCTCTGGTCAGAAGAACCATCATCTCGAGGGAGCGTATTAAGGATAAATATCCCACATCGGAAGTTGGAAGGTACTCCGACCGCCTCCTATTCCTGCTCTCAAACCCTTTTGAACTAGGTCTCTTCCTTGTAAAGGTGATCGCCATAAAAAGGAGTGCGATGCCGACAAGATTGATAAAAGATTCTTGTTGTGGAAGTATCCACCTCTTAAAATGTGAACCATGAAACATTCAAGATTTTGGAGGATTCTCCATATTTGCTTTCCTATAAGAGCAAAGTTAAAATTCTCGATATCTCGAAATCCCAGCTCTCTTTCTCTTTTTGGAATACATAATCTTGATCAACCCAACCGATGCATTCTTTTATTGTCTTCACCATTTTTCATCAAGAAGTCAGATAACAGTTTTGTGATATCTAAACAGTTTTTTCTTGGGAACTTAAAAGTGTTCATTGCATAGACGAACAATGCCAATGCGACTACTTTACGTAGAATTTATTCCCATCCGGGGATAAAAATTTCTTACCCCAATCTTTGAGTTTTGTTCTACACATTTTCAATAATATATTAAAATAGATCTGTTTACGAGTGTCCAGATTGTGCTAGGACTCCTAGATACTTGTCCTCACTTCATTGTGAATTCTCAAAAGTCTTCACAATGAGGTTTTGGTAGTCATACTTATTACTTTTTTGTCAAGAGTAATTGCGAATTTCTGTAGGTTTATTGCCTAGCTTGATGCTTTCTCATAGAGATTTAGGACATTTCGAATTGTCATTCTTGTCCTCACGTTTGCCAATGAAAAGAAAGTGGACTCATCGACAAACAGAAGGTGATTAATAGAAAGACTTGCACAACTAAGTTTTCCCACATTGCCTTGTCCAACTGGTGTGACAATACCTCCGCACACAATATGAAGATGTGAGGAGAGAGAGGATCACATGTCTAATACCCTTCGTTGGTATTATGTCCCCTTGAAGCGATCCATTTATTAAGTATGAATAGTGACACATTTCATGACCGAATTAATCCAGCGTACATCAAAGCCCATTCTTTCCATAGTTGTTTGCAGAAAATTCCATTTCAAATGATCATAAACTTTTGTAATGTCGGTCTTTAACGCCATGTACGCTTGAGCAAACCTCTTATTTATCTACAAAACATGATACATTTCGTAAACAATGATTACATTATCTGTGATTCGTCCAAAAATAAAGGACAACTGATTTTCAATGATGATACACGAAATATGATTCTTTAACCGGTTCATTAAAATCTTCGAAATTATCTTACAACTAACAATACATAAAACAATTGGTTTGTACTCTTGCATGACTTGGTATGGTTATGCTTAGTATCAAAATCTCCTAGATCAAAGAAATCTTTGACTTCCTTCATAATTCATGGATAAATGTCAGACCAATAACGTTGATAAAAGATACTTGGAAAACCATTTGGGCTCGAAGCGTGATGCGGTCCAACAGAAAACATTTCCTTTTTTATTTCTTCTAAACTGACCGGGCGAGTAAGCTCAATGTGTTGACTTGGACAACAAGTTAAACTTGAACTAAAAGAGATAAGGAAAATCATCTTAAGTTAGTTAGATAATCTTAGGAGAATATTTGTTTAGTCGATATCTAAACAAATATTATATCTTATCTATAAGATACTTTAAGATGTTTTTAGAGAAAAGGAAAGTGTGTTTTCCTTTTCCTATTGAGTTTAGGATAGGTTAAGATGTTGCTTAAACCTATAAATATACTTGATCTATGTTGAGATCAAAGTATGAGTTTTGAGCTAAAGAGTTTTAGTTTTGAGAAGTTTCTAAAGCAATAAGATAAGTTGTTCTTATTACTTTAAGTGTGTTACACGACTTCAATTGGTATCAGAGCTTGAAATCGATCACCATGGGAGACCTAGTTGCCGCGGGAAAGACTAAAGAAGGAGGAGGTTCAACATCTTCAATTCAATGTCCGATGCTCACGCCAACCAACTACACGGTATGGGCAATTCGCATGAAGATGGCTCTGAAAATTCACAAAGTGTGGGAGAGTGTGGAGGAAGGAACTACCGACGATGAGAAAACCAACATGGCTATGGCTCTCTTGTTTCAATCGATTCCCGAGACCCTTGCCTTGCAAGTGGGTGTGTTAGACACGGCAAAGAAGATGTGGGAAGCGATTAAAACAAGACACGTCGGAGCCGAGAGGGTCAAGGAAGCACGACTTCAAACTTTAATGGCGGATTTCGATCGTCTCCGGATGAAGGATACTGAAACCATAGACGAGTTTAGTGGAAAACCGTTTGAGATATTGTCACAATCTGCAGCTTTGGGGGAAACGATCGAGGAAACAATATATCTTATATTTGTTAGAAAATATTATAAATGATTTAATAATATTTATTAGGAAAGATATTTTAAATAATTTAATATAATTTAGTTAGTTGATTATATATATTTGATTTAATTTATTCTAGAAAATGGTTCACTATAACTTTTTTAAGTAGATTTATTCTGTTTTAATAGTATACATTCGTAAGAATCAGTTAATTTCAATAAAAAATTGAACCAAATCATTTGCTTAATTTTGGTGAAGTTTTCTAAAACTGATATTAACAACTTCAATCGAAGCTGTAACATCAGATTTTGGCTCAAACCTTGATTCAATTGAGTCAAGGCAAAAATGCCACTATTGAAAACGAAATGATCTGACATGTTACCTGATCATCTGAGTGAATGTGGACATTACTCTTTCACTTTTATTCAAAATATTTGAAACTAAAATAAAATAATATAGGAAAAGGACTACTCCAGTTCCAACATCCGCTCGCCCGACACAAGTCTTCATCTTTGTCCGTACGACAAGCACGAGGAAGAAAAAGCTCTGGTTCGCTCCATTATCACCTCCCCCATCCTAGATCTTGGTTTGAAGCTGAAATCAAGTTTGTGTCATGATTGTTGAACTCTAGCTCTTCAAATGCACAGTTGCCTCTCAATCGCCATTATTGAATTTAATCTTGAACTCAATTGTGGAATTTGGAGATGCTTATTCCTCAGTCTTGAAAGCCTCCCTCTCTAACCGAAGGTTTCAGCTTATTCAGTTTAAATCAAGTCACGTGCTTAGCACGAGGGTAGCTGATATAAGTTCGTTTTTTCTGTTTCTTCTTCGGTTAAGTTGTTATCAAGAGAGAGAGACGCAGAGAGTTAGAGAGAGAGAGTCTTGTATCCGCCATTGATGGCATTCTAGAGCTCGAGTTTGAGCTGGTTCTAGTGGATTCCGGATTCGATTCGGCCAGACGTAGGTCTCATTCCGAGACTGAACTAGATAAATCTCGTGTCTCACTCGGTTTAGTCCTCCACATCTCGCGTTATCAATTCACGCTCAAAGCGTTGCCGATTCATGTTAGATTCATTCTTAGGGAATTGGTTTTAACAAATTGGTATCAGAGCCAGGTTGCTCATTCTCTAAGGAATCAAAGAATTGAACAAAGAAGCAACAAGAAGCGTTCTTCGACTCAAGATGGAAGATGACGACAATTCCAATCGATGTTAATAGATTCGATGGAACCGGAGATTTTTCAATTTGGAAGAGACGAATGTTTCACATCTCACCGTCCAAGGTTTAAAAGATGTCTTAGTTCCGAGGATTACTCAACCATAAGGAGCTAAGGAAGAAGAAAAAGATCCAGAAGTTAAGAAGAAAGAAGCGGCCAAAGAGGAAGCAAGATTGGAGCGTTGTGAGAAGGCTATGCATCTGATTTTCATCAGCGTAGGAGATCAAGTTCTCAGGAAGATTGAGAAGTGCACAACAGCGGCTGAGACTTGGGCGTTACTTGAGAATCTCTACTTGTCAAAGTCATTGCCAAATATGGTACATTCTCAACTCAAACTTTATGGTTTTAAAATGCAGGATCAAATGTCAATGGACGAGACCATCAATGATTTCCTCAAGCTTGTGAGGGAGTTAAGTCATCTCAACATCGAAGTGCCGGAGGAAGTGCAGGTTATTCTCCTGTTGAATGCATTATCACCGAAGTATGATCAACTAAAGGGGACTCTCAAGTACAGTCAAGAAGCAATCAATCTTGATGTAGTTACTGAAGCAGCAAGATCAAAGGAGAAAGATGTCAAAGAAACATCAAATTCAAGAATCGTAGGAGAAGGACGCTACGCAAAAGGAAGATCAGAAACTCGTGGTAATCATGGGTACAAAGGCAGAAGCAAGTCCAGGGGAAAATCAAAAGATGGTAAAAAGATTTGCTAGATCTGCGGTAAAGAAGGACACTTCAAGAAGTAGTGCTACAAATGGATTGAAAGGAATAAAGGAAGACATCAAAGCCAAGATAGAGGCGAATCAGCTCTGGTCAAAGACGATGCAAAGGATCTATTTGGTCTCATAGCATCGGAGGTAAATCTATCACAGGAAACCATCACAGACGACAATTGGATCATGGACACAAGATGCTCATTTCACATGACGTCAAAAAAAGAGTTCTTTACAGAATTAAGAAATGTAAGTTCTGGTAAGGTAAGAATGGCTAACAATACTTTTGCAGATGTGGAAGGAATAGGTACCATCAGGTTTCAAAATGAAGATGGAACAACATGCAGCTTACATGATGTGAGATACTTGCCAGACATGTGCAGGAATCTCATCTCGTTAGGAACTCTAGAAGCTAAAGGATGCGAGTTCAAAGGAAGAGATGGAATCCTCAAGATAGTCAAAGGATGTGTGGTATTCTGTAAAGGTGAAAGGAAAGACACATTGTACGTTATGTAGGCTAAAGCCATGGTGGCAGAATCTGTAATTGCGGAAATAGAAGAATTAAAGTCAAAAGATAAAGCCAGTGATCAAACAGCTATATGGCACAGTAGACTAGGACACATAGGACAGAAGGGATTGGAGAAACAAGCTGAGAAAGGATGTATCGAGAAGGATAAGATCACAAAGGTCAAATTCTGTGAGGATTGTGTGAAAGGAAAGACTCACAAAGTCAGTTTCAGTTCTGCTCAACATACAACAAGGGAGAAACTGGATTATGTTCACTCGGACCTTTGGGGATCACCAAATGTTCCCCTCAGCTTAAGCCAATCCCAATACTTTGTGTCATTCACAGATGATTGGTCTCGCAAAGTGTGGATATATTTCCTTAGAACCAAAGATGAAGTGTTCAGCAGATTCGTTGAATGGAAGAAGATGGTTGAAGTCCAAACATAAAGGAAAGTGAAGAAGCTTAGGACACACAATTGATTGGAGTTTTGTAATCAAAGATTCGATCAATTCTGCAAAGACGAAGGTGTCGTCAGACATAGGACTTGCACTTAAACACCTCAGCAGAATGGTGTGGTAGAGAGACTCAACATATCAATTATGAACAAGGTCAGGTGCATCCTAAGTGAAAGTAATTTAGAACAAAGATTTTGGGCTGAGGCAGCTTCTACTTCAGTCCACTTGATAAATAGATCACCATCATCTGCCATCAACTTCGACATACCAGAAGAGAGGTGGACTTCTGCAACACCAAACCTATCAAAACTCAAGAGATTTGGATGCATAGCTTACACCCACACAGATGATGGCAAGCTTAATCTCGGAGCCAAGAAAGGAGTATTCACCGGTTATGCAGAAGGAGTTACAGGATTCAGAGTCTGGCTATTAGAAGAACAAAAGTGCATAATCAGTAGAAACGTTGTTTTCAGAGAAGATGTTATGTATAAGGAGGATAAAGTTCAATCAGAGAAAAGTAATCCTAATTCCCTTAACTTTCTTAATACTAACAATCTACCTAGTGGTGTGTCTACAGGAATAGGTCTAGATGAGTTCAACAATTCTGAAGACCAGTCTCGGGCAGAATCTGAAGGCATCTTCACAGAAGGTCAATCTGAAGGAGGTAACAATACAGATGAAAACAATGATACTGTTATCTCTCAAGCAAGCAGACCAAGGAGACAGACCAGATTACCAAAGAGACTAGAAGACTACATCCTTGATGATGATGAGGAGGGAGATGCAGGACTTGCATTCACAGTTACAGAAGATGGGGGAAGACCAGAGCCAACCAACTTCGAAGAAGCAGTGTGTGATCCAGACAGCAAGTCATGGATAGAAGCAGCTAAAGAAGAGATGGAATCTCTAATGAAAAACAAAACCTGGGAACTAATCGAAAGACCTGCAAATCAAAGACCTATAGATTGCAGATGGATCTTCAAGAGAAAACCAGGAATGGATGAAACATAAGCCATAAGAATCAAGGCTAGATTAGGGGCTAAGGGTTTTTCACAAAAGGAAGGAGTAGATTATAATGAAATCTTATCACCAGTGGTGAAACATGTCACTATATAAGATTCATCCTGCCAATGGTTGTTCATCATGATATGGAACTGCAACAAATGGATGTGAAGACAGCTTTTCTTCACGGATTTCTTGAAGAAAGGATCATAATGAATCAACCAGAAGGTTTTATTGACAAAAGATATCCTGACAGGGTTTGTTTACTCAGGAGATCCCTCTATGGTTTGAAGCAGTCGCCACGCAAATGGAATAAAAGGTTCAGTGATTTCATGCAGAAATGTGGCTATGAAAGAAGTGAATATGATACGTGTGTATATTACAAGAAGACTGCAGAGGAAGACTACATTTACCTACTCTTATATGTAGACAATATCCTCATTGCATCAAAGCAGAAGCAACAAGTGATAGAGCTCAAGATTCTTTTAAACTCAGAGTTTGAAATGAAAGATTTAAGAGAAGAAAGGAAGATTCTAGGTATGGAAATAGTTCGAGACAGGAAACAAGGAAAGCTAAGCATATCTCAACATGGCCATCTAAAGAAGATTCTTACCAATTTTGGCATGGACAAAGCAAAACCAGTTACAACTCCTTTAGGTGCTCATTTCAGCCTCAGAGCAGCTACAAACATTGAGGTGGAGCAACAGAGAGAAGACATGAAGAGAATCCCATATCAAAGCGTTGTTGGCAGCATCATGTACGCCATGATAGGTACTAGACCAGATCTCGCGTATCCTGTTAGAGTAGTTTGCATATTCATGAGTAAACCACTTTAAAACCATTGGCTAGCAGTGAAGTGGCTACTCAGATACATCAATGGATTAGTGAACAAGAAGCTTTGCTATAGCAATCAAGGAGACTTTGTAATCAAGGGATACTGCGACTCTGACTATGCAACTGATTTAGACAAGATAAGGTCTATCAGAGGTCTAGTGTTCACTACAGAAGGCAACATTATCAGCTGGAAATCAAATTTGCAGAAGGTGGTTGCACTGTCTACAACGGAAGCAGAATACATGTCGCTTACAGAGGCAATTTGGTTAAAAGGAATTGCAAATGAACTTGGATGCAAACAAGAAGAAGTGATCGTTCACTGTGATTCTCAAAGCGTCATAGCTCTGGCAAAGAATACAGTATTCCATGAGATAACTAAACACATCTTGATTAAGTATCATTTCATCCGAGAGCTAATTTGTGATGGAATTATAAAGGTTGTTAAGATAGCATCATCTTCACCAAGTTGGTTTCTGTTAATAAGCTCCAAGAGGGTTTGGAGTTTATTCGAGTTAAAGGTGTTTGAGCTCGGTTGCCTTTGAGCAACCAAGTGAGTGTTTATCACTCAAGTCTTGCGGGTTTGTGGGAAGTCTGTTTATTCAAGGTTTGAGTAACAAGATGAGTGGGTTTACTCATGATCTGGATCGAGGAATTCACGTTGATGGAGCCGTTCTGAAGAATCAAGATCAAGGTGGAGTTTTGTGGAATTTGGTGATGCTTATTCCTCAGTCTTGAAAGCCTCCCTCTCTAACCGAGGGTTTTAGCTTATTCAGTTTAAATCAAGTCACGTGCTGAGCATGAGGGTAGCTGATATAAGTTCGTTTTTTCTGTTTCTTCTTCGGTTAAGTTGTTATCAAGAGAGAGAGAGACGCAGAGAGTAAGAGAGAGAGAGTTTTGTATCCGCCATTGATGGCAATCTAGAGCTCGAGTTTGAGCTGGTTCTAGTGGATTCCGGACTCGATCCGACCAGACGTAGGTCTCATTCCGAGACTGAACTGGATAAATCTCGTGTCTCACTCGGTTTAGTCCTCCATATCTCGCGTTATCAATTCACGCTCAAAGCGTTGCCGATTCATGTTAGGTTCATTCTTAGGGAATTGGTTTTAACATCAATCTTGAAAGGTTGGCCAGGAATATTCAGATTCAAACATAGTGATTCGAATTAAATGGTACAACCTATATATTAGAAGCAAGTTTAGATATATTTCATATTCGGATTGGACATAACATAATTTAGGTATATTCAGGTTCACAAGTTAAGGTAGATTAAAAGAAAAGTCGAGATCAAGAAATCTATATTTCAGTCGACAAATGGTAAACTGAGATATTAGGGACAACTAAGACAACTTTTACAACTGAAACGTAGGAAACAACCATTACAAATGGTATAACTGAAGATGTAGGGGACAACTGGTATACAATATAAAGATGTTGTGTTATAACTGACGAGTTTTTGTGTTGTATTTGTCAGGAAATAATGAACACCAACATACATTTTTCTTATGAAGGGAAGTATTCACGACAAGGAGCAAAATTAGGATTAATACCAATAAATAGTATGTATACTATTCCATTTATGACATCATGGGTGGATGATTTAACCTATTCCACATAGTGGATAAGACAAGAAGTAAAGTTGCGAAGGTTGGGATAGATGGAGTTAACTCTCAAATGAAATTAGGTTACATTTTGTTGGTAAGTGATCATATAAGAGAGGTAGACATGTTTGATGATGATGTTTATGCTTACTAACGACCTTTAATAAAAAAGGGCTTAAGACTGTTTTGAATGTAGAGATAGTTAAAGATAAGGAATGTTATCAGAGGAGTGAACAAATTTCAAGAGCCAGAGGAGGAAGCTTTTTTGGCGTTATTTATAAGGAGGTGATTCCAAATGATAGATATGGTGGTGATGATGTTTATATTATAGGTCTAACCCCGTGGTTGCGAGCGGAAAATCCTACATTTAACTAACCCTTTGAAATCTAACATCATGTCACTCAATGTTAAATCCAATAACCTAGTATTCCTAATAATTTAACTTTTGTTGATATTCCTTTCGATCTAGGCAGGCTATGATAGACAAAATCTATTGTATGTTCTCTTTACATAATTTCTATTGTAAGACTACCCTCGGATCTCAGTTACTAACCTTATGCCTAAACAAACCCTTTCAAATCTAACTCTATGTCACTTGATGTTAAACCCAATAACCTAGTATTCTCGATGATCTAGCTTTCATTGAAATTCCCTTCGATCTAGGCAGGTTTACAATTAGAAAAAAAAAATAAAGCTTATTAGACTGATCGATTAGAACTATTGCAGTATAAATCTCAAGTATAAACTTGCTTAATTACTAATTTGGACCATAACTTGAAGATTGAAAATGAACCGGATCCATGTCTTTGCCTTCAAGTTCTCAACTCTATTCATGAGAGATGAAGTACTCTTTTTCCTTAGGTTGGGTTTTATCCCTTTGGGTTTTCCCAACCAAGGTTTTAATGAGGCTCCCTATCACATCTATATCTTTTCATGGACCATCAAGAAGCTTAAAGAAGAATGATCCAAGAGTTAATCATCATTAGATCATGTAAGTTTCTTTTATCCTTTGTTGTTGGGCATAGGAAGCAAGGACCAAGTTGTTGAGCTAGAGGAGCTGTCTCTCGAAGTGCCCAAATGACCGATGACGAGAGCAAAAGCTCAAAGACTTGCTGGAGCTTTGAGAAAGACTTGGGAGCACTTGGAAGAACACTTTGATCACTTGGAGCTTGACTAGGAGGAAGAACCTATCCATTGCATTCAAGCCCAAGACTTGATCCAACTTAGAGGTGTTCAAGTGTGTACTCTTTTTCCTGAGTTGGGTTTAGTCCCATTGGGTTTTCCCGACCAGGTTTTAACGAGAGCAGTTGAGCACACCCCGCTCCTAAGTTTAGATCAAAAGATAGTGAGACAGTGAGCTGATACCGGTCAAAACCACACCGGTATCCTGACCGGTATTATGCGGGAAGAAGAGACATAGGCACTCTTACCGACCACTACCTCACTGTTACGGGTGACCGGTACCATCACCTAAAGGAGTCATCACCATATCAGACCGGTCACAGTACCGATCCATTGTGATCGATACCATTCACCTTGACAACTTCCTTGGACATGATTTTATGCTTTCTTTAGGGTTTTATCTTAACTATTTTGTTGCAACTATTTAAACATTTGTTTCCCAAACATTTGCTCTTTAGATTTCATTTTAAATCAAAAGAGAAAAACTTTCTCCATGGAAGGTCACTTTGAGAATGTGTCATATTTCTCAAAATCCTTTGGTGTGTAAGATCCAAAGGTTTTCTAGGTGTATCAAAGGAGTCTCCATCACCCTTGTGGTCCTATTCACTCTGTTTCCATATCTCATTTTCGTCACTTCCCCCACCATCTCATTACAATCCATCTTCATCTTCATATTCACCATCCTCTACCTTCATTTAAGCCCCATCAAGCTATTTTCATGGATTCATCTTGAAGTAGTGTTCGATCTAGCTAAGGGAGAGTATATCACTTGTGGTCTCTCATCATTCCATTCATCTCATCTACCCCACCACACCGCCAACCGCACGCACCCCGCACCGCAGCCGCACGTCCGCCGCCCCTCGTTTCCTCTCACTGCCACCGTACCAAATTCATACCACACCGTCATCCGCCGTTTCCACACGTCCATTTTTTATTCTCCCACTGTCGGTCTTCATCATATCACATATAAGGAGCCTTTGTTCCGTTTCTCCTTCAATGGAGTTCGTTTCACCAAAGATTCATCCTTTCAACTCCAAATCTCCAAGTCGCTAACCCTTGGATCTCTTCAAGAGCGTTCGATCTATAAGGATAGGTGTGTCAAGTGGTATCAGAGCAACTTGAAGAGTTTCCATGCCAAAGATCAGGGAGTTTCAACACCTTTTGCTTAAAGTTTTCATCATTGATGGTTTTTCTTGTTTTCTCTTTAGATCTGCACCGTACACGTCCAGCTATCTCGCACGGGCGATACACTGATTTTATGATTGGCCCATCAGCGCCGCACACACGTTGAAGAGTATTTCCAAGAGATGGAAATGTTATTGCTTAGGACCGTTGCTAGAGAAGGTAAAGAAGCCACTATGACTCGATTTCTTGGAGGTTTAAACCGTGATTTGCAATATCATTTGGAACTTCAACACTAAGTGGAGCTAGAGGGGATGCTACATAAAGCCGTTATGATCGAGCAACAACTTAAGAGGAAAAGCAGGTCACTTACTAACCAAATTTTGTTAAGGATTCCAAGCCAAGCTATTCCAAGCCATGGACCCTTCTAGGAAGTCTTTCACGCCCTCACCTAGGGAAGAGACTAAGAGCATCTCCATCTATAGGATGTAAAATAAGAGTTCTAATATATTTTTTATTCAATTTTATTCAAAAGGTTAAAGTTAAGAATCCTTATCATTTAATTAATAAAAGGTTTGTCCATTGGTAGTTTCTTGTATGAAGTTCTTAAAAAAAAAAAATTATTAACTTAAAGCACAATACAAATATTAAATACAATAATCAACATTAATATTAAATATATAAGATAAAACATATTAATTTGTGATATTAATTTGTTCCGAACGTGATTTCGATCGACCAAGTCCGTTTTCAGTTGATCATGCTTAATTCGATTCCGATTGGCCATCATATTTGTGAGATTTGAAGGCATATCCGTTGAATACGTATAATCCACTTGTGCATTACCGCTTCATTAATTTATTTCAAATTTTTGCCATACATGTTCGACCAAGTCTGTCTTGAGTTGATCATGTTTTATTCAATTTTGCACGTGATATCGGTTGATAATTATATTTTCAAAATGTATCATGTGTATGAAAATAAGTGAGGAAAGAAAAGAAAAAAAAAACAAAAATTGACAGACGCGCGCCAGTCAAATAGAAAAAAAATTAATAAAAATTAAAAAAAAATTAAAAAGAAAAAACCACGTGTCATACTGTGGTTTGATCATTTCCAGGAGCGAATCAGGACCCGACACGTGTCGGTCCTGATCCACTTCTAGAAATCCTCAAATAAGAATCGATTGTGGTAATATCATTTCTTTTTTATTTATTTTTGTTGATGATAACCCTTCTTTTTAGAGAATAAACCCCTAATGGAGATGGTCTAAGGAACAACCACCTTTGGCTAAGGACCAAGACAAAGCCATTGCCAATCCCTCACGGTCAAGAGATGAGAAGTGATTCAAGTGTCCAGGAAGAGGTCATTATGCTAATGAATGTGTCAACAAGTGGGTCATGGTTCTTCTCGATGATTGAGAGTACATTTCAGAGGATTGATAAGCAGGTTTTTCCCTTTGGTAAGAGGGTTTTTCCTACTTACTAGTCAAATGAAGTATAGATCGGGTTTAAAATATCGAACCAATCTGGGAGTGATTAGCAATCAAAACACTAGAAGTCAGGAGAATCAGTGTGGTCTAAGTCAAAAGATAGGCAATTGTTTGTCACTAACAATCCTATTGAGCAGAAAAGAAAACAAAGCAAAGATGACAAAAACAAAAAATGGAAAGCAGACAATTGATTAGGCAAATCGATTTCAGGCAAAGGATCCTAGGTCTAGGTCCTTTGGTTTTAATCTTATCTTATCTCAGGGTTAAGGAATTCTAAAATGGACTCAGGCACTCTCGCATGAAGAATCTCTCTCAAGGTAACTCTAACACCGCAATCTCGTGTCTGCATGTTTTGAGAACCCCGAAGCAGTTACTTTCCCATAACACATCCTAAATGCTATACTACATGCATCAATATCGCGCTCTCGCGTCTGCATGCCAAGGCAATCAAGAACAACATTCAGAACTGTGTAAGGCGGAAACTAAAAATTAACTAATCCTTTCGGGTTTAGAAGCTTTCTTTAGATCATCATTGAGTTGGCCTAACTGCAATCAAGCCTTAAGAGTACTTTATCACATAAAATACTTGTAGTTCTAAACCCAGAACACCAACTAAAGATCAATGCCTTAATCTAGCCTAACCAATCACCTAAAAGTGACTACTCACAAATCATAACTGAACAAAGCAATAAAACTGAATTTAAGGCAAGGTTCCTTAACAAAACGTCATTACAAGATCTATATTCGAACTAAGAACAAGAAAGAAAACTACACCGGCTCTCCCTAAGGACGCTACTCTAACTTCTTCCTAGATCCTAAAATGTCACATCCATCCTCTCACAAATGATGGCTTGAGGTGAGTATTTACAGGAGAGAAATTTAGGGCTTCAGGGGTAAAAACTTTAGATTTTGGCATGAGAAACATCCAATATCGGCCAAGAGGTGGCCGATATTCATTGCACTGTGGCCGATATTGAATCTGGAGCATCACATGGCCGATATTGCTTCTTCATTGGCCGATTATGATATGTGCAGTACTCCATGGTCGATATTGATTGCTTTGTGCTCGATATTGAGATTTGGAGCACAACGTGGCCAATATCGTTTCCTCTATGGTCCATACCGAGATGTGGGGCATGACATGGCCGATATTCCTCCTCCTATGGCCGATATTGAGACCATGGGCATGAAGTGGTCGATATTCATTGCCATATGGCCGATATGCCTTGACCCGAGGTGCTTCGGTCGATGTTGCTTGGCCCGAGACTGATTTTATGGCCCGAAAATGGCTAATTCTTGACTTTTTTGGTCCTTGATGCTCCCAATTGATGTTTGATCTTCTAATCACCTAAAATGCATAATATATACAATATGCAAGCCTAATGGACTATAATGCATAATAATCTATGCTAAAATGATCGTAAAAGATGGGTAAAAAGGCGAAAAAACCGAGTATATCAGGGATGAGGAAGTTGTCCAAGAGGATCTTGAAGACTCCACCGAAGAGTATGAAGAAAAAGCTGCCCGTGGAGAGTTGATGGTTACTAGAAGGGCTTTGAACTTGTTTCCTAAGGAAGAGATGACTTGTGCAGCCACTCACCGAATCACTCCATATGAGATCCCTTTAGTACCACACATATCCTTACCTCTATTGGAGTTGCCAGAACACTTGCGCGCCTTTAGAGTCTTCTCAGATCAAGGAGAGCCCTCATTGGTACAATCACGACCAGCCCCTCCTTGGCTCATCACCCCTACCATCATGAGACGCCACTTTCCCTTAGTCACTTTAAGTTCAATTGAAGCTATATATTACATTTACATGGGATTGATGATGATGATTCAGTATTCTAGTCCATATTCCTTTGCTAAGAGAAGTGACCAAGTTTCAGGTCTTGAAAGAGGAGAACAACCCACCTTAGAGCTTTTTGATTCCTTGCTCAATGGAGAAGTAGAAAGAGTGTCTAGGAAGACAAGGAGACTTTTTGAGCAACAACCCGAAACCTTAGGAGTAGTCCCCAGGTATATGAGACAGTTGCCTAAACCACCTCACATGGACACCCAACATTACTCTCACGGTTCTGAGGCTTTCACGGCTCAAGTAGTAATCACTTTAGCAAGACCACGGCCCGCACCTCCTTGGATCCTCAATGTCGCCACCTTGAGACGCCACCTTCTTCATGGGTTGATTTGTGACACCACCCATTTGGCTAAGCCATTTCTTTCCCTACTCTTAGTCAATTCATGCTTAGGTTATGCCATTGATGATAATATTGACTTAGGATTGAGGATGATGTCATACTTTGTTTGGGAACCCGAAATTCATTGTAGTATCACCTTATTAGAGTTGGGTTCCTTGGCCATGATGGTTGAGACTCATCTGGTATTCCCTTTTGTAGGAAAAATGGATTTGAGGTCAAATATCCTCTTCAAGAAGGAGGGGATGATACAAGCATGAGGAGCATGGAATCCAAGACTGATCAAGAGGAGAACCACCATCACTTGAAGATTGAAGATGAACCGGATCCATGCCTTTGCCTTCAAGTTCTCAACTCGGTTCATGAGAGATAGAATACTCTTTTTCCTTATGTTGGGTTTTATCCTTTGGATTTCCCGAATCAAGGTTTTAATGAGGCTCCCTATCACATTTAAATCTTTTCATGAACCATCGAGAAGCTTAAAGAGGAGTGAGCAAAGAGTTAATCATCATTAGATAATTTAAGCTTCTTTTATACTTTGTTTTGGCGTTTTATTTGAATTATTTTCTCATTAGTGTTTTGTTTCCTTTTGAAGATTTACTATTTAAACTCATTCTTGCCACTTTTGGTATCTTTGGCTTTCATTTTAATCAAAAGAGAAACATTTTCTCATGAGAGCTCAACCCTTGAAAGTGAGTAATATTTTCAAGTTTTCTTTTGGTGAGTAATATCCAAGAGAGAAAATAGAGAGTGTATTTAAGATTCATCACCTCCTTGTGGACTCTCATCATTCCATTTCATCATTCCATTCATCTCATCTCCCCCCCCCCCCCCCCNCACCGCCAGCCGCACGCACTGCGCACCAGAACCGCAGGTCTGTCGCCCATCGCTGCCTCTTGCCGCCGCCGAACCAGATTCATACCACACTGTCATCTGCCGTTTCCACACCTCCACCAGATTCTCCCTCGGGCAATCTTCATCATATCAATATAATGAGCCTCTGCTCAGTTTCTCCTTCAATAGAGTTTGTTTGACCAAAGATTCAACCTTTCAACTTCAAAGCTCCAAGTGGCCAACCCTTGGATCTCTTCAAGAGCGTTCGATCTATAAGACGGGTGTGTCAGGTGATTTAATAATTGCTAGTCAGGCTTAAATCATCCTAAACCTAAATTCAAATTTTCATATCAGATCTAGGTTACAAATAAAAAAACTAAGGAAGGATCCTACTATTACCTTTTCTCAAAACCCTAATCCAACATGAACCATAATTCCCATTTTGTGAAAACCTCATATCCAATCTATTATACTACTCAGCTATGATAAAATCGATCAAACAGAGCATTGCTGAAATAAATAAAACAAATACTGCAATAAAATAAACCAAAACAAGGGTTTAAGTTACATAATTGTCAAATCAGATCTATCTCCCTAGAAAACAAATCTAGACAAGCCGTACGTTTTTAGCAAATATCAATTTTAGCCTAAAACACGTGGCTTCTGGTGCTTTTATAGAGTCATGAGATCAACATTTGTGTTTCCCTTGGGGTTGAGCTTCGAAACGTGGAATTTTGAAAATTTCCATTTTGGGGATCGATCGATCCTTCGCATGTTTGATCGATCTCGAATACATTTCTTCAATCGGTCTCATGATTTTCAGATCGATCCCAACGGTCTTATTTGAATGGTTGATCGATAGATCCTTGGTGAGGTTCGATCTATCCTTGATAAGGTTCAATCGATATTGAGCTTGACAGAAGCTCGGTGAGGTTCATTCGATCTTGATCCTTGTTGAGGTTTGATCGATCTCGAATTCTTCAAATTTTCTTGTAATCACGTACAAAAGCTCTCTTTCTTCAAATACCAACTCCAGACCTGTAAAACTTAAACCAACATAAATAGGCTCTAAAAAACCTTGTTTGACTCAATAAGGGATTGTAAGCATGCCAAAATTTAAGTCACATACCCCCTCAACTATAAAAGGTTGATTAAACATAACTCAGTTGTAAAACATCATATAAGTCAGGCATGAATTTAATAACTCAGTCATCCGATGATCATTAAATTAGTCGGAGAAAACTAACTCAGGCAAGAGATAATTACAAATCATCCGTATTTTCGATAACTCAAACTAACTCAGACAAGAGATAACTATAACTCAGTTGGAGAAAACTAACTCAGCCAAGAGATATCTACAACTCATCCGTATTTTGGATAACTCANTACTCAGTCAGACGATGTATAAGTCAGTTGTAACTTGTGTTTGTAAGCCAGCCTTGGTCGCATAAATCACCCAGATTTACATAAGTAAGCGGTCACGTGCAACTGACTTATGTGCGCAAAAAAGTTGTAATATTACTAGAACTGCAGGCGTTGCATAAATCAACTGAAACGTAAACATAACTCAGTTGTATCGTAGTAAGTAGCGCTTGACGGCTGGGTTAACTAATACACGTCAGCGAATTCCTACGTGGCGAATGACATTCCTGTAAATACGTTTTTTCACAACGTAATAAAAGGGCACGCTGGGCATTTAAAAAATCACAGTAATAAAAAATAATATTTGTATGGATCTAGCCATTTCGTTTGAAAGGTGTGCTATTTTAGCCAACTTCCCAAGGATTATAGCACAACCGGGAAAGACAAAGAGCAATTGGAGCATACAACTTTGAACATCCATTTCCATCCCCCCACCCCAAACTTATACTCTTAAATTTACTCAATCATAATCTTTAAACACTCATTTCTTCATCATTTTCTTCTTTTCACTTAGGGATTCTTTTCTTAATGTTATACTCTTCTTCTTATTTCCATTCAACTCTAAGGCTTTTTCTCTTTTGGTTTCTTCTTTCTTTTCATTCTTTTTCTAAATTGGTCTTTCTCTTTGAGCTTTCTTTTCTTTTCTATTCTAGAGTCTAACGTGCTTTTAGCTTCTTTGATTCCATCCATTTTCCCATTTTCATTCATTTGGTGATTCTTTTCTTTTTTACCCATTTCTTTCTTATTTCTTTTCAAGCTTTTCCCATGTCAAACCTCATCATTCCAAGCTTTGTTCTACCCAAGCTTTTCTTTTCTTTCATTCCAATCCCCAAACTTCATAAGCTACCCAAATAGATGTTCACTACTGTTGCTCTCTATACTTCCGAGTTTTGCAAAACCACAATTACTAAATAGAAAAATGAGCTCACAAGTGTTTAGGCCAAGGGTGCAAAGGGGTTAGATGAAATCATTCTAAAAATGAGAATGACTGATTTGAGCTTAAAGTGTTTCGGTCTAAGATGCTCAAATTCGTGCTTGAAAATCAAAAAATACCATGAAACACAAGTGCAACCATGATCATGCTAATTT
This sequence comes from Biscutella auriculata, assembly GCA_900406285.1. NCBI lineage: Eukaryota > Viridiplantae > Streptophyta > Magnoliopsida > Brassicales > Brassicaceae > Biscutella > Biscutella auriculata. The sequence continues at coordinate 22,953 of OVAO01000228.1, forward strand.
GAAGTTCAGTTTAGACTCATATCATATTGAAAGCAATCATACGCTAGCAAGTTTCACAACAATTTAAGCTAGCTTTTTAGCATCAAGATCAAATGTAAAGAACTTCAAGACTTTTCTAAACTACTAAGCCAATAGCGATGATCGAGAGAGAGGTAAGGTTCAACCCGAATACTAATGTAAGCTATATGAGACTGAATACTAATGTAAAAGTGAAATGCACTATAAATGTTAAACCCGAATAAAAATATGATTTTTTTAGTTTTCCTAAAAAATTTCGAATTTTTGGTTTTTTCTTTTATAAAAGTATAATTATCAACAATGCAAGAATGAGACTTGATAAAACAAAACAGAAAACGATATTAGACCAAATGTGGTTCCTCCCGCAAACTTAAATCGCACAGTCTCTTTGTGATCAACATCGGAAGAAAGAGCCAAAAATAAAGATAACAAAACAAATGCTTATTTGCACGAGTGGGAGGAGGGTACCTAATAGTAGTAGGCAGTCAGGTCATATTCGCCGTCTAGGGAGAAAGAAGGATGGTTATCAGTATAAGCTTATGTATCAGAAAAATAGCTTTACTGACCAATATCATTCTCGGTGTAGTCATACCGGGTTCCCATACCAACCTTCTTTGTCTTGAAGACATTAAAACCTATAGAATCCAAACACTCAAACGAGAATCAAACTTCCAAGTGACCAAGTGAAAAACAACTGAAACATAGAAGCAACACATTTTTTTCGGGTGACCGGTATTGTTCTCCAAAATGATCAGGGGCTTGAATCAATGAGTTTTTTGGTCAGTACGAATGCCTGGGATGCATACCAGTCAATTGTGACCGGTATGACACCCATAAACGTCAATTTTTCCCTGAAACAACTCAAAACCTCCAAAATTAAAGCACTCAAGCAATCTCAATAATCAAAGTACCAAAATCAAGCATAAAACAGTAAACATACTAAATAAAACACTACAAGAAAACAGTCGAATAGCGACTACGAAGAGCGACTACAAATGTAGTCGCTCTAAAGGAGCGACTCCCTAGCAACTACAAAGCTTCTACACAAGCGATGACTGACATGCAGTAACGCGGTAGTCGCTCAAAAAAGACTACATAGATGGTGTCGTTTATGAGCGACTACTATGTATTCGCTTCGATGAAGATGCTCCATAGTCGCATATGAGCGACTACGAGACCGTAGTCGCGGGTGGTGCGGCCTAGGAGCAGCGCCTTGACTATAGTCGCGCTATAGTAGTGCTCAGTGGTAGCTAAATCTAGCAAGTCGCACCGTAGTTGCTTATTTGGCAACCCAGAAGCGACACTGATACGTAATCGCTATAAAATGGTTAAAACGCATTTTTACCTTCGTATGTGGTAGTTGTAACAAACATAAGCTACTCCGGATTTGTCGCTATGGAGTCGCTCATATTACTTATATATACTCCCATGGTCCTCATAAGTTGGAGATAAAAAAAGTGAGGAAGAAAAAAAACCATGACAAATCCTTATAATAATTGGAATTCTATAGAGTGGATGTACCAAAGAATGGATGAGGAGACAAATAATATTGCCGCGGAGTATTATGCAGGATTGGCCGAATTCATGAACGTGGTAAACTGTCAACCAATTGCGCAAAATAGTGGGGATAAGTTTTACTGTCCATGTCATAGTTGCAAGAACGAAATTTTTTTACCGGGAATAAGAGTTTGGAATCAACTGTTGGGTAGAGGATTTATGCCTAATTATTATGTTTGTTATAGACATGGGGAGGAACTGAATATAGGAACTAGTTCTAATTATGTTAGTATTAATGATGAACCAAGTCATTGTCCCGGTGAACATCAAGAAAATGTGGGTAATTATAACAATATGGGGGGATGATAGATTTGTGGAGATGGTTCATGATGGTTTAATAAAACCATGAGGTTAGAGAACCAAGATCATGAGCTGAATATTGATCTTGGTTATCAAACCCCGGTAGAATTACCAAACAAGGAGGAACGTCGAAATGAGGAGACAAGGAAATTTTTCGAGATGTTGGAAGCAGGAAATAATCCACTGTATGATGGTTGTCATAAAGGGGACTCACAGTTATCTGTAGCCGCTCATTACATGAACCTGTAGGTAGAAAATAATAGCAGCGAGAAATGCGTAGATGGTTGAACTCATCTAATTTCGAGGATTTTGCCAACCGGTAACCAATCGACGAGTTCATATTAC
>OVAO01000229.1:0-25171 GCA_900406285.1 Biscutella auriculata
TAAGGTGCTCTTAAGGCTTGACTGCAGGCCGGCCGGCTCCGTCATGATCTAAAGAAAGCTTCTAAACCATAACATGGGATAGTTAGGTTTTAGTTAGACATTAGTCAGTTCTAGATAATATTCTTGATTGCCGAAAAATTTGAGGCGCGAGAGCGCGGTATAGAAGCATGTTAGGGTAGAGTCTAGGATGGGCTATGGGAAAATGATTGCTTCGGGATTTCCTAAAGCGTTTNTAAAGCGTTTAGACACGAGAGTGCGATGTTAGGGAATCCGGAGAGAGGTCCTTCATGCGAGAGTGGCTGGATCCATATTTAATTCCTTAGACCTAGGATAAGATCAAAACCGGAACATCTATAAATAGGACCTACTGCCTTAAATCTAATTGCCTGATCAATTGCCTATCTTGTCTTTAATAGTTTATTCCCTCGTTTTAAATTACTTGTTTATGGTCACTTGCTCTTACTACAATCAAACGACAGTTTTTAACAGGATTTTTAGTGACAACATAGAATCCTGCTTAGACATAGAATTCCCTGATATAGTCTGTTTTCTCTAGTAAAACCTCCCGATTTGGTTCGATATATACCCTCATTTTTATTTGTAAACGGTTGTATTTTCCTCTGCTCTACTCGTGTATAGTAGCAGTAGTCGATAAACAATCAATCTATCAACTAACTCGTCTAACACCTAACATTATGTCACCCAATGTCAGACTAATACTTGCTAAACAAGACTTAGTTTGGTTTATTAGACTAATCTATACTACCCTATGGGCTAAATAACTAGTCTAAACTTTTCCTATTTTGTCGATTTGTGTGATCTAATTTATTGATTATCAGGCTTAAATCTTCATAAACCTAGATCTAATTTGTCAGATTAAACCTAAGTTACAAATCTATAACTAATGAAGGATCCTACTTATTTCCTTTTCTCTAAATCTAATAAAGCATGAACCATAATTCCTCTTTGTGAAAACCCTAGATCTAATCTATTTGAGTACTCAGACATGGCTATGAAAATCAAGTAAAACATGGATGAAATCAATAGGGTTCAGGATACAGAACTGTCATATCATATCTATCTCCCTAGCAAATCAGATATAAAATCTAGTCTGCAAATAAAACTAAAAGCAATGTGAAACAAAGTAAAACTAAAATTAAAGTTCCCTATAAAAAATCGGATTGTTCTAGTGCTTTTATAATGTGTTCATGACGTCATTAGGGTTGTGTTGTAGGCTTATATTTCAAAATTATAAAAAAGAAATTTCTGGTTTTTTGGTTGGATCGAACCAGCCTTGTCTTAGTCTACGTGCCACAGATTTTGTGCGATGGTTCGAACGGTTGGTCTTGAATCAGTTTGATCGAACATGTATGGTTTAATCGAACTCGACTTCACCTCTTTAGTTAATCCCAACTTTTTTGATCAAACCCAATGGTCTTGCTCAGATTAGAGGTTTGATCGAACTCAAGTGTGGTTTGATCGAACTCAAGTTTCGACGGATCCGAGTTTCTTCAAATCTTCCTGTAACTACGACTAAAAGCTTCCTTACTTCAAATGTCTACTACATACCTGTAAATTTCAAAAAGAAATATGAAAAGGCTCCAAAAGCACGTTAATAACTCGTTAGAGGGTTCATAAACATGTCAAAAGGCAGGTTATAAACCCCCAAAATCAAGACATATCAGTAATCAACAAGCATGAGGATTCCTCCATCATGCTGCATTCGGGAACGAAAAGGCGCCTAATGGAGTACAAGTGAATGTCCCGAGACTTACGATCGGTACACTAAGGTATCACTTCTCAACATTTACATTGGTGTTGTAAAGAAGTACCAAAACGTGTTGGATACCGCGAGCAATGGAGTTTTCATGACAAAGACAGTTCAGGAAACTCACCAACTGATTCAGAACATAGGTGTGAGTAGCGCTACTAGGCGATCAATATATGACAAAGGAACATTTGGTTCCAAGCCTATGTCCAAGAAGATAGAGGAGCTAAGAGCACAAGTTGCACTACGATGAAAAAATATCAAAGGGGAGTTCACTTCATAGGTGACCAACAAGAGGTGCAACCATCAAATGATGATTAGGAGTTCATGGTAGATGTTGACTACATTGGGAACCAAGGGAACTACTGGAACAGAGGCTTCAAGAACAACTACATAAACCATCCAAACTTGTCATACATAAGCATAATGTTGAGACACAAGATAATTACTACCCTCCTCAGAACAACCAACAAAAACAGTTTAGAGGTAAGGAATTTTCTTATGATGTAGGTAACTTTGGTCATAACGTATGATATGTCCTGCTTTCAGGGGTTTATGACCTGCATTTTTGCAAGATTAAAACCCCTTATCGAGTTAATAAATGTGCCTTTGGAGTCTATTTGTTTCCTTTTGAGTTTTTATAGATTTTGAGTTGATATTTGAAGAAAGGAAACTTTTGGATATGATTACAAGAAGACTTTAACAATTCCAGATCCGTCAAGCTCATGATCGATCAAACCTCATCAAGGATTGATTTAACCTCATTAAAGATCAATCGATCCATCCTCCATACAAGACTGTTAGGATTTATCAAACCCTATAAGCATCGATCAAACTTTTCAAAACATGATCGTTCAGGGTGTTGTGCAAACTTTGGTCTTGTGAAGAAATCAAAGAAGATCGATTTATCCCTAAAAAGGAAAATTCCCAAAAATCGCAGTTTGAATCCCAAGCCTAGTAGAAATCCTAAGAACGTCCCCAAGAGTCTATAAAAGCAACCATGATTTCTATGATTTCCTTAGCCATGTCTAAGTAGTATAATAGATTAAATATATGGTTTTCATAATAGGGGAAATATGGTCCATGTTAGATTAGGGTTTTGAGAACATAAAACAGTAGGATTTTTCCTTATGTTCAATATTTGTAACTCAAATTTAAACTGACAAATTAGATCTAGGTTTTATGATTGATTCTAAGACTGGCAAACTTAGATAGCCCAAATTCGAAAACTAAGAGAAGTTTAGACTAGTTATTTAGCCTTTAGGATAGAATCGAGTAGTCTAGTGAAACTGAAGGAAATCTCTCTTGACATGGTTTGAGTCTAGCATTGAGTGACATGTTCTGGGTGTAGAATAACTCGTTTAGGCATAGGTCAGCCCTAAGGTGTTGGCTTAGTCTATTTTCATAGATTAAGTGAGGGGAATGTAGAATAGGTTTTCCTTAGCATAGCTTGATTATAGAATTTAAGTGACACAAATTTAGATATTGAAGAGTTTGCTTAGGCATAAGTGAACTCCAAGTCTCTTGGATTAGCTTGTTTTGAGAAATCAAAATAGGTTCAATCATATCTGAATTTTGTTCTTGACTAGAAATCTAAGTAGTTCCCGAAACCTCCCCTTTAGAATACCCTAGGTTCGATTACCTTCCCATCTATAATATCTTGTTACATTTCTTTTGCCGTTTTAAATTACTCTCTTAATTGCTAGTCACCAATCACCATTATTCTCTGTTTCATCTTAGACATTATTAGGTCTTATAGGATTCTTTGTGTTAGTACTTTAGTCTTTGTGGATTCGATCCATAAGTACTACTGCAATTGTTCTGTGAACTTGCAGATTAATTGTCTAAGGTAAAACCTGAGTGACATCACATACTATTTTCTAAACTCGGAATCGATGTTGAGATCCCTCTAGATGATAATCTTCTTGTAGAGAGCGTGTATGTTGTCTCCTTGCACCAAAACATGCGCTAGAGGCCAAAAATAAGGTTTGAAAAGATGTTTATACACCTTTGTTTGCTAATTTTTCCAATTATTTGAGTGCAGAGGTCAAGGCATCGAACTTCACTGGTTATGACAAGAAGAAGTTCCTCAGACATGTGCAACATTACTTACAGGATAATTCTTTCCTATACAAGAGATATGTTGATCTAAAAGGGATGTGTACCATAACACGAGGTACAAGGGGTACGTTTTCGCTGTCATGGATTTATCTATGCATGAATCTTTGCAACCGTTAAGAAAATATCTAAGGTGGTGCAAGCTTTTTTCTAGGGGCCAACCATGTTCAAAATCGCCCACACCTTTATTTCAAGGTGTGATGCGTGTAGGCTAATATGTTGTGATTCTAACGGTTTTTATGATTCATTTTGTTGTGTTTTGCATTAGATAAAAATGCATTTAGAGTTGTTTAGATTGCATTTGCATCTTATTCTTGATTTGAGGTACAAAGTGGAACATTTGAGGAAATAGATCAAGAACAAGGGAAAAAGGAGCAAAAATGCCTAAGGACCAGAATTTGGAGCATCATACCGGTCTGACCATTATACCGATCGGGATCATACTCTCGGACTTGCTGCAAAATCATACTGGTCACACATACCACCGGTATAGTCACTATGACTCTACCATGAAAAGCCATTGCCCGATCATATTGGTCGCACACCACATCGGTGCACTGACCGGTCCGAAGACGTGAACACATGACGGAGGCTCATGTACCGGTCACCCATACCGGTGGGCCTGACCGGTACACATCACATGATTTTCATTAAACCAAATTTAAACATGATTATTTTTTGTAATTCTTTGGCTTACTATATAAAGGGAGGCAAAGAGAACTAAAACCCTAGCAGTTTTTCTAGTAGGACTGTTAGATTTATTCTCCTCTTTCTCAAGAACATTTTGTAGAATTGAGTTTTGTTTTCATTGCATTTATCATCGTTATTTCTTGTGTTTTGATTGTTTATTTGCTTTCAATCTTAATTTATGTTCTTTCATTTTCTTCTCAAATCATGTCTAGAAACTATCAAAGTGTTATAGGCATAAGTTGTGAGTAGTCTCTTATAGCTATGGATTAGGGTTAGAAATGGATAGAATTGAATGACTAGATTGGTTTGGGGCTTAATCCATAAATTTTCTTCAATTGTTCATGAACTTAATACTAGATTAAGAGTTGCAAACCAGACCTAGATCTTAGGAAGTTTATAGCCAGAGAGGTGTTTGACAGAATTTCCGACTAAGTGAATTTGTTGTCTATTAAGTCTATTCAAGAGATTTTTTAGGATGATAAATTTTTGTAAGGAATTGTGTGCACTACTTTCTAATTGTGCTAGTTGCATAATTAGGAAAAGGGTTTTCGCCACGAGAGTGGGTTAATCTACATTAGAAATTCCTAGGCATAAGATAATCTTAATTGCGTTAATTGAACCATTTCATGAGCTTTCCAATGAACTACCCAATTCGTTTCCTCTGATCCATATGCTTGTTTAGTTGTCGATTTATATTGCAGTCTTTATTTATTTTAGTGCTTTGGATAGGATTGTTAGTGACAGACAAATCCCCTATCATTCCAACCTCGACTTAGCAAAGCAATCCTTAGAACTAGTGCGTTAATTACCCTCTTGACTTGTTTCGACAACCCCATTCACCTTATTTATCCTATTCTACATTGATAATTAAGAATATCCAAACCCAGAAAAGAGAAAAAAAAACAAAAACCTATGTATCACCGACGGAGAGAGAACATTGGCAAATGTAATAAGATGCCTTAAAACTTCATTCTCGAAATTGAAGAAATTGGTTTTATGGGTCCTTTGCCACCATCCTTTGAGAACTTGTATATCTTGGTAGCAATTTACTATGTCTCTAAGAGGGTTGAAGTGATGGATTGCCCCACTAATGACGCCAAGGTTATCTTGAAGATATTCAAATCAGTGATCTTCCCCAGATTTGGTGTTCCAAAAATTGTGATCTATGACTGAGGTACGTATAACAACAAAGTGTTTTATTTATCCTCAGGAAAATAGTGTAAGGCACAAGGTAGCCATTACGTATCACCCGCAGACTAATGGGCATGTTGAAATTTCCATCAGAGAGATCAAGCAAATTTTGGACTATTCTGAAAATCTAGATGATGCATTCTCCGCTTGCAGACCTACCTTCAAGACACTTTTGGCAACAACTCTGTTCCATTTAGTATATGGAAAATTATGTCATCTTCTTGTAGAACTAAAGTATCAAGGCATTTAGGCTACCAAACTGATAAATTTCGACATCATAAAGGCTATTGTTTGAGCTAAATGACTTAGATGAAATTCGCTAGAACGCCTATGAGAACATGAAGATCTACAAGGAATGCACAAAAGCGTTGCATGATAAGAGGAAAATTGTCAAGACTTTTGATGTTGGTGATCAGGTGTTACTTTCAATTCTCGCATGAAGTTGTTTCCAAGAAAGCTCATGTCTAGATGGAAGGAACCATTTACTATAATTGAAGTGAAAACCTATGTAGCAATCATATTGACTGAAAGTGCGAAATATTCATAGTAAATGGCCAGCGATTGAAGCATTACCAGTCATATATACTTGAAGAAGAGTAATAAGAATTCCTTCTGTCTAATCCCTCGACGATTAGACTAACAATATCGAAGGCAACCAAGAGGTAATGTACCTATTTCGATTTTGGAATTTTGTTTTCCTTACAGCGTTTTTGGTTTATATTGAGTTTCGGGTCGTTCGAAAGTCAAAGATTCATGTAGAGCAAAGTGTGAAAAAGTTTGATTGATTATCAATCCCCATCAGGATTATCAATCCCCATCAGGATCACCAATCTCCATCAGGATCGATCGATCCCTCAAGCTACAGTAGAAGTTCGATCGATCCAACTCCATGCACGGTCGAACATTTTTCCGTAAGAAAAAGATCAAACAATCCCGACAAAGTCCCGTCTCTAGCGATGACTTTCTCGTGGATCGTGCACATGTCGGCACACATATGCTTCATGACCACAACCCCGCTCGCATTCTCATTCCTCCGAGATGGATGTCGATGCCACTCTAGCGACTGACTTGCGTTTGGAGGTATAGGCGCGATGAGGATGGACACTCCCAAGATGATGACACTTCCATAGTGATGTACATTTAGTATTGGATGATGACACCCCTATTAGTCTAGCCACCTTTACAATCGTGGACGGTGGCATACTTCTTTGACAAGTGAAACAATTTGTGGTCAAATATTGTTGGCTCAACAACCCCAATCACTCCTATATAAGGAGGTGAAAGAGAAGCAATGAAATTCATCCCAAAACATCAAAACACAATCTCATAGAGGAGATATGTGAGAGAGAAGTTAGAAGAAATAAGAGAAATTTTTTCTTCTTCTTTTATAAGAATTTAAGAGTAATTTCTTGAGCGATTTGGGAACAAGTGTGGTTGAGAGCGTTGTAACATTTCTTGGGTTTTTAAAACTATATGTAGCAGGTCTAGAGATGTAGGCAATTTTAGCTGAACTCTATTAACAAATTTCGTGTGTGTGTTCTCGCTCTCTTAAATTCTGGGTTACCCGTAAAATTGACCGGCATTCCCTAACAACTAGTATCAGAGCTTAGGCTTAGGTGATCAGTCATTTTTTTTACGGGTTACTATTCACGAGTTACTATTCACGTAGGTGAATTTTGCTGGTAACATCGGTGATGGACGTGTTTTAATACATGGCGGTTCCAAAAATGATGGGAGGCGAAGACAGTATGACACACAATATCGGGAAATTTGATGGTACAAATTATGCATTTTGGAGAATGCAAATCGAAGCTTATTTGTACGGGAAAAAGCTTTATAAGCCGTTGAGCAAGAAGATTGTGATCTTCTTGAAAGGCAGGTTCTGGGAGTTATCAAGTTAATACTATCGAAGAATGTCGCACATAATGTTGCGAAAGAGAATAAAATTGAGGGATTGGCTAAAGTTCTCTCGGATATGTAAGAGAAGCCTTCCACCAATAATAAGGTGTTTCTCATGAAGAAACTCTTCCACTTGAAGATGGAAGAAGGTGCCCTGCTTGACAAACATGTAACGAGTTCAACACGATTGTCAACCAACTGTCATCAGTTGAGATTGAGTTTGAAGATGAAGTGAGAGCACTAATTTTGCTGGCAGCACTGCCAAATAGCTGGAAGCCAATGAGGGCAACGGTTAGTAATTCTGTCGGTACTCAAAAGCTAAATTTAATGATATTAGAGATTGTATCATTGCCGAGGAAGTTTGAAGGATAGACTATGGGAAAACATCAACAAGCTCTACTTTCAACGTGGAAAACAGAGGTCGAAGCCAAGACAAAAATAACCAGAGCCATGGCAAATCAAAGTCAAGGAATGGACAAGGTCAATCCAAATTCAGACAGCCTATCGAGTGCTGGAATTTTGGAAAGACGGGCCACATAAAAAGGGAGGCGTAGCTAATGCTGTGACACGTGAAATTGTTGATGCATTGTTAATGTCTGTTGATTCCCCGAGTACAAGTGAAGCTCGTGATGCAACTACAAATACCACCAAAGCGGCAATATCCTATGTCGATAGCCCAATCCATTCATGGGATCTCGAATCAGGAGTGTCATTCCACACCGCACCACAACATTATGGAGAATTATCTTGCGTGAAATTACAGAAATGTATATCTTGTTGATGGATTACATTTGGACATAGTTGGTAATGGAGATATCAACTTGAAGATGTCAAATGGAAGTGTGGGAAAGATTACGAAGGTTAGACATGTCCCAAATTTGATGAGAAATTTAATTTCAGTAGGTCAACTTGATTATACGGGACACGGTGTCAACTTTGGTGGTGGAACATGGAGAGTCAAGAAAGGTTCAATGGTGATTGCTAGAGGTCATAAAAGAGGTACTCTTTATATGACGATGAGTTATCAAGACACTATTGTTGGTGTCGAGAATGCCAAACAAACAAAGTTATGGCATTTTAGGTTGGGGCACATGAGTGAGAAAAGGATGAAACTCATGGTGGAAAATGGCGCTCTTCCGGATCTGGGGATGGTGGATCATCAGATATGTGAAAATTGTATCCTTGAAAGTTCTCAAAAGGGGGAAGAGAGCCAAAATCAAAGAAATTAGAGTTGGTGCACACTGACATGTTGTGACCCTGATGTATGCTCGGCTAGCAAAGAAGTTGAGACCGAACCAGAGAAGGCATCTCTTGAAGTTCCAACTGGGCCAATCACTCATGCACAAGCTAGTAGACTTGCCAATGCATTGATGAAGGCTTGGGAGGAGTTAGAGGCTTGCTATAATCATTGGAAGAAGGAGGAAGAGCCAGTCATGTATCACTTCCTCACATCTCCTTCAACCATCTAAGTCAGTTCTTAATAGGTATTCCGAGTACTCTTTTCTCTTAGTGAGTTTTGTCCCAATTGGGTTTTCTCACTAAGGTTTTGATGAGGCCATTGCACTAGACCTCGTCTCAAGACCGCACCAAGGGAGCATATTCAAACCGTCTTATAGCCGTTGGGAGAACTCTCTTTGGTTCTATCAAAGTGTTGCGTTTTGTTCTTTCCCTTTCTAGGGTTTCGTTCATTTTCAAGTTAGACTATTTAAAGAAGTTGTACCCGTTTTTGGCAAAGTAACTTGCAAACTTTTATGCATGAGATTTTCTCTCTTTGGAAGTCGATAAGGATGTGTCATATTCCTTTGGGTTTTGGTGTCTCATATCCAAAACAAAACCTTTCTTCATTCTCAAATCGTTATAATTGTCTTTCTCTCATTCCCTAAGTAAATCGCTAAAGTATTGGATCATCGGCCGAGCAATGAGACTCCATCTTCTTCCTCCATCTAGATCTCGTCCTTTCTTGATTTAGCTTCGGTCGATCTTCCTTATTCCTAATAAGATTGAGGACCACCGAAGGGTTTTGTATCTGGAGTTCAAACGGGCGAGAATCTCGAACAATTTTAATCTCGTACGGCCGGCTAGGCAGTACTATGCGTACCATGACGACCTCAAAATCAATCCTCCAACCCAAACTCCTTATCACTCACTTTTCTCTCGTTTGAATCTCTTATTTGTTATTATTTAAGAGATCTAACAAGTTTGATAACTTCTGATCACAGGGTTTGCAAGATCTCAACCCTTGGCCACTCCCACCACCGCGGCCGCCTCCTCGTGAGTCATCAAGACGTATTATTTTGTGGGGGAGATATACGTCACATGGTATCAGAGCCATCCTGACAAACTCACTCGTTAATCTCAGGGACTTCTTCTTTCTCTAACTAAATATTTCATCATTCTCTCGTTTTAGTGTTTATTTTCTTTAGATCTTCAAAGAAAACCCACAAAGATTTCTACTTTCCGCTTGCTCTAGTTTTGTTAAGTTTAGATTTGGCTCTGTTTAGACTGTTTCCTCGTTGTTTGATTCGAAAAGACCAAAAAGTTATGAGCATTATTAGTTTTGATCGGATTTTTCTTTTGGGATTCCAAGTTCGAACCTTTTGCCAAATCTTTTTGAGTTTTCTTTTGTTTCAAGTTTGTCAATTGTGTTAAAGACTTAAGCTTTCTTGGTAGACAAGTTCTTCCTTGAAGGTTTTCGACTGACCTTGTGAAACTTTCAGGGTTTTGTTACCTTTTCGTTCAAGCTTTGTTCAATCATCAATGGCGATCAAGAACTGAGTTTTTGTGTTCCTCTTGTTTGTTTGTGCGAGGGAAAACGAAGAAGGTACGAGCAAAAGCCAGTCCTTGTGCTTTCGGGACAGCTGGTCGCGTGTGTATCCCTCTCAGGTTGCTTATGGGACCACCGTACCAATCGACAGCTTGCATATGTACTACAACTCATTTTTTTCTCCAATCATTAGCTACGGCCAGAGACAAAAGAGTTAACCGTTATCCCCAAGGAGAAAGAGGGCATGATAGTAAGAGAGGCAAGAGAGGAGTGAGGCAAAGCTCACACGGACGCCTCTTGTGGTCCCCGACCTTTGATCCGTGTGTCTCACCTCCGTGCCACGTCCCAAACGTGTCAACCACGACAATTCATTCTTATCATATGCGTGCCTCTCAAGGCATTAGATCTAAGCCTGTTTCACCACTGAGAGCCCCTCCTCAACCAGTTGAAAGACGTGCTCCACCGGCTCTGCAAATCGAACCAGTGCCCGATCCTCCGACCGTTCCACCACCACTACCTGATCTTGCAGCCAGCCTCATTAGGTTGCTTAATGAGAAATTTGATGAGCTGAGAAGAGAGCTCCAACCTCCTGTTCCAGTCCAAGAACCTCAGGTGCAAGTTGATTCACGACCGCCTTAACGGCCATGTCCGAGGGAGCCTTATCCGGATGAAGATATACGTCATCAAGACGTGTTCGTTCGTGGGGAGATATATGTCAGACCCGCTCATGTCACATCGCTAGGAGGTTCATACTATTATGTGACCTTTATTGATGACTCCACAAGAAAGTTGTGGGTTTACTTCATGAAGAACATGTATGAAGTGTTCTCGATTTTCAAGAGATGGAAAAGTATGGTTGAGGTTGAGACAAATCTCAAATTGAAGTGTCTAAGATCCGATAATGGCGGATAGTACATCATCGACGAGTTCAAGAGATATTGCGCTGATTGTGGGATCAAGATAGTGAAGACTATTCCTAGAACGCCTCAAAAAAATGGAATAACGGAAAGGATGAAAAGAACTTTAAATGAGCGTGCGAGGAGCATGAGATTGCACTATGGATTGCCTAAGATGTTATGGGCAGATGCAATCAGTATGACGGCCTTCTTAATCAACAGAGGACCATATGTGCCTCTGGGATTTAAGATCTCTGAAGAAGTTTGGAGCGGCAAGAGAGTAAACCTTTCTTATCTAGAGATATTTGCTTGCTTATCTTATTTTCATGTTGATGGTACTGCAAGAAGTAAACTAGACTCCAAATCTAAGAAGTGTTACTTCATCGGTTATGGTAACACAAAGTTTGGTTACTGATTTGGGATGATGAAAATCGGAAGATCATCCACAACCATAATTTTTTGTTCAACCACTACAAGAAAACAATCTGATTTCCGACAGATTTCGGACGACAACTACGATATTATATTTGGTCGGGAATCCATCGGAAATTCGTCAGAATTTCCGACGGACGTATTATCGTCGGAATTCCGACAGAGTGTAGCTGTTATAAATTTCAGACATATTACTGACCAAAATTATAATCGTTATTGGCCGAAGGAAATCCGTTGGAAATCCATCGGAAATTCCGACGAAATATAATCGTTACAATATTCTGATGGATTCCCGACCGAAATTATAGCCAATAATGGTCAAAGGAAATCTGACGGAATTTCCGACGCATTTCCGACGAATTTCCGACGGAATATAACCATTATTAGAAAACGGTTATTTCCGTCGGAAATCCGTTGGAAATTAGCAATTTCAGACCCTATAAATACCCCCATACCCCTCCTCATTTCCTCCATAAACCACCTTCTCCAACTCTTTCATTCTCAATTTCTCCAACAAGTTCGAAAAAAATGAGTTCGTATTCAAGGGATTATTTTCGATATTGGATGGATAAACCTCATAAAGTTTCAGGAACAAAACAACTAACAGAAGAATACGAAGCATGGATACGAGAGTTCATGGGAATAACCGGAAATCAGGAAACAACTTTAACAACAGGTAAAATGTATTGTCCTTGCGTTGCTTGTAAAAATCATAGATATTGTGTCGTAACTATTATATATCAGCATTTTTTTAATAATGGTTTTATGCCCGGTTATAAAATATGGTATTTGCATGGGGAAGATGACTCTAGTTTTTTTAATTATGGTAGTAGTAGTGGAATAGGTAATTTAGAGAGTAATGAAGAACCATCTCCTGAAATAGAAACAATAGAATGATAGAAGTTGTTAACGAAGAAAGCCCGAAAATGTGCAATATTTTGTTTAGGAATTAGGACAAGTAGTAGTTGAAGAACCGAACATGGAAGCGCATAATTTATGATATTTTGGATGCTGCAAAACAACTGATATAACTAGGGTGTAGAGAAGGGGTGTCGCCAATGTTGGCAGCAACTGATTTAATGTCGATTAAGACATATTGCAACTTGAGTGAGTATGCTTGTGATCGGATCGCACACTATGCTATATGTCGAATGTTGGAAGATTGTTTGGCAACAAGTTCATATTACGAGACGCATAAGCTCATGAAAGCATTATGATTGTCTTACCAAATGATCGATGTGTGTGAGAACAACTGTATGCTATTTTGGAGAACAAACTAAGACCTTACAAGTTGTAAGTTTTGTGGCCTTTAGCAATACAAGGAAAGTGGTGGTAGATCTCCAATTCCTTGTAAGAGGATGTGGCATTTACCTTTAACGGAGAGGTTGAAGAGGGTATACTAGTTAGAACGGACAACATCAGCTATGAGATGACATGCTGAACATAGAAGCGATGGAAGAGTTGTGCATCCTTCTGATGCAAAAGCATGGAAATATTTCATATCAAAGTATCCTGCATTTGCACATGTAACAAGAAATGTTTATATTGGATTGAGCACAGTTATTGTAACTCCTTACAACCCATTTGGGAAACATGGGAGACAATAGTCACTCTGGCCAGTTATTGTAACTCCTTACAACTTGCCTCTATCATTATGCATGAATCGGAAATTTTTATTTCTCACAATTCTTGTTCCGGGGCCAGACCCCCTGAAGAAAGCACTCGGTATTTTTTAGCAGCCACTGATATATGAGTTGAACATGTTGTGGGAGCAGGGTGTTCAAAACATACGATATATATACGCAACAGAACTTTAAGATGCATGTCGGACTAATGTGGACAATAAGTGATTTCTCAGTATATGCGATGTTATTTGGGTGGTCAACGCATGGAAAGTTAGTATGTCTAAACTGCATGGATCACACAAATGTGTTCCAATTAAATAATTGGCGAAAGACTAGTTGGTTTGATTGTCATAGACGTTTACTACCAGCGGATCATACGTATAGAAACAATAATACTCTTTTTAGAAAAAAGGAAAGTATTTGATGAATCGCCACTTGAAATCAACGGCCAAACAATCATTGATCAATTATGTTATTTTGGTGCTCATAGCACTGTAGGTTCTGGAGGCAACGGTCATCGCCCTATGATCGGAATAGGTGCAAGGCCTAACTGGAGAAAAATAATATTTTTTGGGAGTTACCGTATTGGAAAGATCAACTGTTGACGCATAACATAGACGTGATGCATGTGGAGAAGAACTTCTTCGATTACATAATGAACACTATCTTAAATGTGAAGGGTAAGACGAAGGAAAATCTAAACTCTCAATTGTACTTGAACACTATCATAGTCAAAATGGAAAGACATTTTATGTCTCGTGCTTTCGGTTAGTTGGAAAGGCGAAGAATGAGTTTTTTCAAGTGGATAGTTGAAAGTGTAAAGTTTACAGATGGGTACACTTCGAACCTCCGAAACCGTGTTGATATGGAGGAGGGGAGATTTACTGGGTTGAAGAGTCATGATTGTCATGTGGTCATGCAACGCCTATTTCTGTTTGCCTTTGAAGGAATTTTGTCGCGACAAGTCCATGAGGCAATAGCAGCAGTAGGGTTGAAGGTTCTATAGTTGCTCAATGTATCAATGAAGAGACGAACAATTTTGCTAGTTACTACTTCTCCCTCGAAGTACAAACGCATCGAAAAAGATCAGGTCAGAACAATGACGGAGGGGTTGTGCCAACTTATGCACAATATGTACCCAGTATTTTTACCCAGGTTGGAAGATTAAGTGGGAAATGGAGGACGAAGACACGATTGTCAAAACAAGAGAAAACCATCTTCAATATTATATTCTTACAAACTATAAAGAGCTTGATGAGTACGACAAGATTTACATGGCCCATGCTCGGTTTGAGAACCCTTGGTTTATTGATTCGCAATTATTGGAACGTAAGGAAGTGGAATTCGCTGGTTGGTTATACAACTACGTTAAGAAATTAAGAAACGTGTAACTTCTTCCCGTTTGGTTGTTAGAGATGGTATGTCGTCTGTTGTATGCTGTAGAGCACTATAAGATGTATTTTACTCGGGGATGTTCATTTATGATTTATCAAGATCGCAATTTGAGGTCTACAACGAATTATGGGATAAGTACATCTTTTGGGGATATAGTATATTACGGTGTCATCTGGGAGTTCCTCCAAGTACAATACCCAAGCATGGTTGGATGAAGTGTGTTGTATTAAAGTGTGATTGGTATAACCCGGTGGAAGGTCATGGCGTTAGATGCAACCAGTTTGGGTTACGTCTATTCACAGAGGTTGGAGATTTGACATATATGACCATTTTGTGTTGGCGTCGCAAGGAGACCAGTTTTCTTATATTCCATATCCTAGAGTGAGAAACAGACAAGATCATTGGGTTATAGTTACACATATATACCCAAGAGGTATGATTAACGGTGTTGAGGGGAATGATGATCCGCCGCATCAACAGACTGACGACAGTGGGGTTTTAGGAGTGAGTTTTATTGAGACATCACTTTCTGTTTATCTAGTGGTGGACTTACTAGTTGGCGATGATATTGTGCACGATCACACAGACCACAAGCTTGAAGAATTTGAAGAAGAAGTCGACTCGGCAGAATCATCAGATCAAGAAGAAATTAACAGTGAATGAAAACAACGTAAAACATATTAGGTTTTTTGTCTCGTTTTTTTTTCGGTTTTGATTTCGTTTTTGATTTTGTTCTTGATTTCTATTTTTATTTCGATTTTGATTTCGGTTTTGCTTTAGGTTTTGATTTCTGAATTTTTATTTTTTTACCGAGTCCGTCGAAAATCTGTTGAAATTTCCGATGGAACCTAATCATTGGAGCATTTTTTGTAGTATACTACTATGCATGTGAAAAAACCCGGAATCCATCGGAAATCCGTGTTTGGACTGCTAAACTATCTAGGGTTTGAACCGCCAAACCGCTTATTTGTATAATTCGAACTAGATTATACATGTAAATACGATCACTTGTTGACGTACATCGATGTTTTTCTAAAATTTATATATTTTCATATTTGAACTTAATTTATGGTTTTTGATCATAAGGTTATAATTTATAGGGGTTAAATCGTCAATTGTTTCATAATTAATTAGTTTTGGGGTTTAAATCCACAATCCATTAGAATTTTGTTGGAAACTTCGACGGATTCCGATTCAATAGTTTGGCGCCAATTTCAGTATAAATACACCCCTTCCCTTCTCATTTTTCTCACAACTCAAGCATCAATATCTCCTAAAAATCTCTTCCCTCTCTAAAAATGTTCCAATCTCCTGCCCAATAACGTAAGTCTTCGAGTTTCTTTTTAAATTTTTAATTTCTCGCTTAGATTATTCGTTTAGAAGTCAAATTAGGCTTTCATAATTGGGAATTAAATAAACACTTGTATAATTTTCAGTAAAAATTGCTAAATTAGTAATTAAATACTCAAAAATTAATAATTAAATTATAGGTCGATCCAACGTCCCAGATCATTATGTAGGGTTCAAACTTCTCCATCTAGAAGTGCGGGATCTATCGGGGGTCCAGAAAGGGTCCCAGAAACACAGGCATCCACCCAAACATCTACAAATTTACAAATCTCGGTTGAATTCAACCTAGACGGGAACATTGTGTCGTCCTACAACCCAACCCTCCCCCCGGGAAAACATGGTTCCGTCTCTCAAACGAAATTACTAGTTGCATCTAGGGAATGATGCAAGAGATGCTAGGGAAGGAATCCCGAGATATGCCGAGCTCGATGCCGATACTCGTGACATGGTTCCAGAATTTTGCGGTAAGAATTTTTTAACTCAATATTAAAAGTTCAAATTCACAATTTATTAAAATATGTAATTTATTACCTTTTTTTTAAAACAACAACAATATTTCACATGGGAACCAAGTCTAACTCCGGTGGTTCAGACCAAGTTCCACGAAGTTGCTCGAGATACATATCGCCAAAACATAAACGAGTGGAAGGACAAGTGGAGTAAAGGGACTGACATCCCTGACGGTGTTCACCCCAAGGTTTGGGAGGAGCTCAGTATCTACTGGAACTCCGATGAGGCGAAGAGAATTTCATAAACTAATTCCCAGAATCGCCGGAGTACTCGAGCTGGAAAGGGAATATCAACCCATAACTTGAGCGCCAAAACCGTTAATTATTTTTTATTTTATAGAAACAAAAGAGCGGCGCTCAAACCCCGGATTTCCTCGAAGTCATTAAGGTGACCCACACCAACAAGAAGACGGGCGAAATCCAGAATCTCGTAGCTATTGAAGTGGTCCCGCAAGAGGAGCTCAACGACTTAGTTCGTCAGGTATAATTAAAAATTTTATCAACTTAATTTTATATTTTTTAATTTTCTAATATTAATTTATTTTTATGTAGCAAACTCTGTAAGTTAAGGGTTGTCGCTACGGATTCGGCCGCTTGAACATCGCCAGCTCGTCTTTTACCTCTTCGGGTTATAGCACGAGCAACAACATAGATTATAAGTTCGAGGCAGCTGAAACAAAGATCAAAATACTCAAAGCCAAGAACGCGCAGTTTGAAGAACAAATTCGTTAACATAACGAATTCCTCTACCGCATGTGATACTTGCTTGGAAGGCAAGGAATCAATTTTGCTCGAGGAAGAACCATCTCTCCACGCACCAACTAGTCCCATCACGAGAGCACAAGCGAAGAGGCTTGCTGGAGCTATCATGCACGCATGGGAGGACTTGGAGATGACTTGCTATGTCTTGAAGGAAAGGGAGTCGGATCCACACATCTATCTCATTTCGTCTTCAAGAAGCTAAACCAACATAGAGATGGTTCGGGATACTCTTTTACCTTCGGTGGGTTTTGTCCCAATGGATTTTCACACCAAGGTTTTTAATGAGGCCCATTGCCCATGAACCAACTCTCCAAGTTTCCAAGAGTAAGCGTTTCAACACTTAGCCAATATAGTCGTTGCTTTCTCATTGTTACCTTGTCGTTTGATCCGTCTCTTTTTGCGTTTTGCCCCTCATGTTTATGGCTTCCTCTCTTCCTTTAGTATTTAAAATTTGTTTGTGAGAACCTTATGCTTCAGCTAGCATTTTGAAATCAAACCGAGAATCGTTCTCATGTTAGCTCTTTTCCTTCTTAAGTGAGTAATATCTTGAGAAGAACCCTAAGTGCATCATATCTTAGGATTCAAGGTGTATCTAGAGATCTTCTCCTCTGTAGTGGTCCTTCTCGCTCTTTCCCATCATTTCCACTGCATTTTTCCCTCCCATCGCTCCGGTTTCGTTCCCCGTCGCCCATCTCATACCCTCACCGTCGTTCTCCTCCTCCCGCCGTCAACCGCCGAGTCTATTCCGACCATTGAGCTCCTTTTACCCCAATATCCAACCCCAAGAAGTTTCAACCCCATCGGAGTTTGTTTGTGCGAGGAAGTTTTCAAGTTACTCCTTGTACGGTCCGCGAGGCTGTACCGTACGTACTTGGCGACCTACTCCGTCATCCATCAACCAGTTCTCACATTTTCCTCACTCTCCCTCGATCAAACCTCGTTATTTATCATCAAAGAGAACCTCATTCAAAGGCGTCAACTTTGGAGTTGATTCGGTCGAAAGAAAGCGTTCAACTTTTCTCCATACGTCCGGCGTACCGTACCGGCCGTACCCGGCGACTCCAACTCCAACACCATCGACTGCCGGCCCTCTTTTTCCTTATTTGTCTTGATTGTTCTTATTTTTATATGTGTTTGGTTGATAAATAACAAAACTCACATCTTTTCAACGTAGGTTTAAGAGCCGTGGACGTTGAGGCTGCTTCACCATACTAGATCTAAAAGAAAACCCAAAAAGATTTTAACTTTTTTTGTGTTTGTATTGTAAAGTTTAGATCTGTCGTGACTAGTTCTTTGTTTATTTGTGTGGTGTTTCATTTCTCAAAGAGTCTAACTTTCTTGTTGAAACGGATTTGGTTCGATTTTTTTAAAAGTTTTTTGAACCGAAAGTCTCTTTACCAAAAACTGATTTCTTGTGTTCTTTGGCGTTTTGTACAGGTCAAAAGGAGAGATTAGACACGAGTTCTCGCATGTCCTTGATCGTATACCAGCTGGCCGCGCGTGTGCTCTCTCACTCGCTTTGCACGCCGGGACCACACCGTACAAGACAATCATCAACTTATCATTGCACCACGGGGAAGAGTGTAAGAGAAAGCCGTTCTCGTCCTAAAGCGAACAGGGAAAAGAGCAAAGGAGGAAAGGGTAGTTTGAGAGAAAGCTCTCACGGTCGTACGTGGTGGTCCCACGCCCTTGTTACGTGCGAACCAAATGCGCGTGTTGAACCTAGCTCGCCCATCATGGCTCCTCACCAATATCAGAACTGTGCCTCTCAAGGCAACATCACTTGACTAGGTTCCCTTTGCTACTTCAACAAAACCGACAAGCCGCCACACCTATCGCTACACCCGAGCACATGTCGAATCAACCGAATGCACCGCCACCACCGGACCCTACAACCACTCTCATTAGGATCATCAATGAGAGATTTGAAGAGTTGAGAAGAGAGCTCAACCCTCCTCAAGCACCAGCTGCTCAACCTCAAGACGTCTGCCAACTACCCCAATGACCGAGAGCTAGAGAACTTACCCGGAAGAGGAAGAAGAGCTTGCACCACAAAGAATGAGGCCTTGGAGACACCTTCGAGGTCCTCATCCTAGACAGCAACCGGATTAGGATCACGTTAGGAGGCAATTTGAAGAAGAGGATCATTATGAGCCGCGTGAACCAAGAAGAGAACCAAGAAGGGGTCCAAGAGAGCCGAGACAAAGGAATGAGTACCCAAGGCACTATGATAAAGAAGATGATCTTTCTGATCACACTATTCAAGCATCCCAGAGACCTTACAACCGTGAGCCAAGGCATGACCGCATTGAAGGATTCAAGATACGAATTCCTCCATTCCATGGGAAAAGTGACCCGGATGCATACTTGGAGTGGGAGAAGAAGATTGAGCTCGTTTTTGAATGCCAATGGTACTTCGAGGGTAACAAGGTCAGGATGGCAGCTACGGAGTTCCATGATTATGCCCTTAGCTGGTGGGATCATGACTTCAAGGAGAATAAATGGGGAGAATCCCATTGAGACATGGACCGAGCTCAAAGCGGCCATGAGCAGAAGATTTCTGCCGAACCACCATCACCGAGACCTTCATCAAAGTCTTAGAAGATTGACACAAGGACCCATGTCCGTGGAGGATTACTTTCAAAAGATGGAGATGCTTCTCTTAAGAGCCGACCTTAGAGAAGACCGTGAAGCCACTATGGCTAGATTTCTTGGTGGTCTTAACCGAGAAATCCAAGATCATTTGGAGTTGCAACATTACTTGGAACTAGAAGAGATGTTCCACAGTAATGATATAGCAACAAATCAAGTGCAAAGGGAAGGCCCCTTTCAAGCCATCTTTCTC
Source organism: Biscutella auriculata (assembly GCA_900406285.1). NCBI lineage: Eukaryota > Viridiplantae > Streptophyta > Magnoliopsida > Brassicales > Brassicaceae > Biscutella > Biscutella auriculata. The sequence goes on from OVAO01000229.1 coordinate 20,245, forward strand.
CAAAGACAAGCCGCCCTACAATCGGAATTGTAATACTTTCAAATAGCCCACAGCCCAAACACCCAATGAAGCAACCAAAGCGCAACCTTCAACCTTTAGAGACAAAGGCAAAGGGATTGCAAACCGAACAAGAGCAAGAGATGTTAAGTGCTTCAAGTGTCAAGGCCGAGGACATTATGGAAATGAGTGCACTAACAAACGGGTGATGATTCTTCTTGATGATGGAGAGTACATTTCAGAGGATGAAGAGGTCATACAAGAAGAAGAAGAAGAAGAAGAAGAAGAAGAGAATTCCCCTGAGGAATGTGAAAAGGAAGCTGCCCAAGGAGAGCTCTTGGTCACTCGGAGAGTTTTGAAATTGTTTCCTAAGGAGAAAGAAGAAGAGCAACGAGACAACTTGTTCCATACGAGATGTTTAGTGAATGAGAAGGTGTGTAGTCTCATCATTGATGGGGGAAGATGTACTAATGTGGCTAGTACCACCATGGTGAGGAAGCTTGCCTTGGAGATGAAGAAGCACCCGAAACCATATCGCTTACATTGGCTTAATGCCGAGGGAGAGCTCAAGGTTACTCATCAAGTCAAGGTTCCCATGAATATAGGAAAGTACGAAGATGAGATCTTATGTGATGTCTTACCCATGGAGGCTGGACATATACTTTTGGGAAGGCCATGGCAATTTGACTTAAGGGTTGTTCATGATGGCTTGTATACCCTTGAACACATCGACAAAAGGATCACTCTATTACCCATGACTCCTCATGAAGTGGCTCAAGACCAACTTGACCTCAAGAAGAAGGATGAGCCTATTAAGAGCAAGAAAGCCTCCAACTTTCTAGTCAACCAAAGCGTTGTAAGAAAGTCTCTTTATGCTAATCAAACGGTTTTACTTATTGTGTTTAAAGAGAGTCTTGCTTGTGTTACTAACCGTTCACCGGAGCTTCCGAGTGTTCTTAGTGATCTCTTGCACAAGTATAGAGATGTATTTCCAGGTGAAGAGGATACTCATGGCTTACCACCCAAGCGAGGCATTGAGTATCAAATAGACTTCGTACCCGGAGCAACACTTCCAAACCGGTCGGCCTATAGGACGAATCCTCTAGAGACCAAGGAGCTAAAAATGCAAGTGGAGGCACTCATGGAGAAAAGCTACATCAGAGAGAGCTTGAGTCCTTGTGTTGTACCCGTGATCTTGGTCCACAAGAAGGATGGAGCTTGGCGCATGTGTGTAGATTGACGGGCTATCAATAACATCACGGTTAAGTATCGCCATCCCATTCCACGTTTAGATGATATGCTTGATGAGCTTCATGGCTCTAAGATTTTCTCTAAGATTTATTTAAAAAATGGCTATCATCAAATTAGAATGAAAGAAGGAGATGAATGGAAAACGGCTTTTAAAACTAAGCATGGGATATACGAGTGGTTGGTGATGCCTTTTGGCTTAACCAATGCTCCAAGTACCTTCATGAGATTGATGAACCATGTTCTTAGGATATTCATAGGTCAATTTGTGGTTGTCTACTTTGATGATATCTTGATTTATAGCAGGAACATTGGAAGAACATGTTAAACACTTGGAATCAGTTCTAGATGTGCTAAGGAAAGAAGAACTTTATGCTAACTTAGCTAAATGCACTTTTTGAACGGATAACCTAGTCTTTCTTGGCTTTGTTGTGTCAGCTGAAGGCGTGAGAGTGGATGATGGCAAGGTTCAAGCCATTAGAGAATGGCCAACTCCCAAAACAGTCAGTGAAGTAAGAAGCTTTCATGGCTTAGCCGGCTTCTATAGGAGGTTTGTGCGAGACTTTAGCACCCTTGCTGCCCCTCTCACCGAACTCATCAAGAATTCAGTACGATTCAACTGGGAAGAAGCCCAAGAACAAGCATTCCAAGCCTTGAAAGAAAGGCTAACAAATGCCCCATTACTTGTGCTACCCGATTTCTCTAAGATATTTGAAATTGAGTGTGATGCGTCGAGCCTTGGAGCGGGAGTTGTCCTTATGCAAGATAGAAGGCCTATTGCCTACTTTAGTGAGAAACTTGGAGGATCAACCTTGAACTACCCCCACGTATGACAAAGAACTCTAAGCACTCGTGAGGGCTCTACAAACTTGGCAACATTACCTTTGTCGTAAGAGTTTGTCATACACACAAATCATGAATCATTGAAGCACCTCAAGGGCCAACAAAAGCTGAACAAGAGACATGCTAGATGGGTTGAATTCATCGAGACCTTCCCATATGTCATAACTTACAAGCGAGACCTTCCCATATGTCATAATGTATTAGCAGATGCATTATCAAGGATATACACTCTTCTCTCTAGTTTGGATGCTAGACTCTTAGGATGTGAGTACTGACCTTGACTTTAAGAGCATCTATACCGAGTGTTTCTCTCATGCTTTGGATCATTACTGTATCCTTGATGGCTACTTGTTTTTCAAGAATTTTTTGTGTGTACCTAATGGGTCTATCCAAGAGTTGTTGATTAGGGAAGCTCATAGTGGCAGCCTACTGGGACATTTTGGAGTAGACAAAACCATGAAGGTAGCTCAAGACCATTTCGTTTGGCCACACATGAGGAAGGACGTGGAGAAGCTATGTTCTCATTGCATCAAGTGCAAACAAGCCAAGGCTAAAACTCAGCCTCTCGGTTTGTATACACATCTCCTTATTGCATCTAATCCTTGGCATGATGTATCTATGGATTTTGTGCTTGGTTTGCCTAGGACTAGACACTGTCATGATTCCATTTTTGTGGTTGTTGATAGATTTTCTAAGATGGCTCACTTCATTCCTTGTCATAAAACGGATGATGCTTCTAATATTGCAAACTTGTTCTTTAGGGTGGTGGTTAAGTTACATGGCATGCCTAAGACAATAGTTTTGGATAGAGATACCAAATTCTTAAGTCACTTTTGGAGAACCTTATGGAGTAAACTTGGTACCAAACTTTTGTTCTCTACTACTTGTCATCCTCAAACGGATGGACAAACTGAAGGTTTTAATCGAACCATGGCCATGCTTGTTAGAGCCTTAATCAAAAATAATTTGAAAGCTTGGGAAGAATGCTTGCCTCATGCTGAATTTGCATATAATTTAGCAAAGCATTCTACTACTAAATTCAGTCCCTTTGAGCTTGTTTATGGATATTTGCCTCTTACCCCTTTGGATTTAATACCTCTCCCTTTGAGTGAAAGTTTGAGTATAGGTGGTGTGAAGAAGGCCGAACAAGTGAAATTGATGCATGAACAAGCTAAGACTAACATTGAGTCCAAAATCGAATACTACACTAAGCACGCCAACAAAGGACGCAAGACTCAAGTCTTGAATGAAGGAGATTGGGTTTGGATTCAATTGAGGACGGATAGGTTCCCGGAGAAAAGAGATTCCAAGCTTAAGCCGAGAATAGATGGCCCTTTTCGATTCACAAGAAGGATCAACGAGAATGCCTACCAATTGGATCTCCAAGGTAAGTATAATGTGAGTTCCACCTTCAACGTTGCTGACTTGATTTCTTTGTGTATAGACCCCTCGAATTTGAGGAAAAATCCTTTTGAAGAGGGAGGCGATGATACACGCTTGGAAGGCAAGGAACCAATTTTGCCCGAGCAAGAACCATCTCTCCAAGCACCAATTGTTCCCATCACGAGAGCACAAGCGAAGAGGCTTGCTAGAGCTATCATGCATGCATGGGAGGACTTGGAGATGACTTGCTACGTCTTGAAGGAAAGGGAGCCGGATGCACACATCTATCTTCTTTCGTCTTCAAGAAGCGAAACCAACATAGAAATGGTTTGGGGTACTCTTTTACCTTCGGTGGGTTTTGTCCCAATGGGTTTTCCCACCAAGGTTTTTAATGAGCCTCATTGCACATGAACCAACTCTCCAAGGTTCCAAGAGAAAGCGTTTTAACACTTAGCCAATATAGTCGTTGCTTTCTCTTTGTTACCTTGCCGTTTTATCCGTCTCTTTTTGCGTTTGCCCTCATGTTTAGGGCTTCCTCTCTTCCTTTAGTATTTAAACTTTTTTTGTGAGAAACTTATGCTTCAACTAGCATTTTGAAATCAAACCGAGAATCGTTCTCATGTTAGCTCTTTTCCTTCTTAAGTGAGTAATATCTTGAGAGGAACCCTAAGTGCGTCATATCTTAGGTTCCATTTCATTTTCCCTCCCATCGCTCCGGTTTCGTTCCCCGTCGCCCATCTCATACCCTCGTCGTCGTTCTCCTCCTCCTGCCGTCAACCGCCGAGTCTATTCCGATCATTCAGCTCCTTTTACCCCAAGATCCAACACCAAAAAGCTTCAGCCCCATTAGAGTTCGTTTGTGCGAGGAAGTTTTCAAGTTACTCCTTGTACGGCCCAGCGAGGCCTTACCGTACGTACTCGGCGACCTCCTCCGTCATCCATCGACCAGTTCTCACATTTTCCTTACTCTGCCTCGATCAAACCTCGTTATTTATCATCAAAGAGAACCTCATTCAAAGGCGTAAACTTTGGAGTTGATTCGATTTAAAGAAAGCATTCAACTTTTTTCCGTACGTCTAGCGTACCGTACCGGCCGTACCCGACGACTCCAACTTTAACACCCTCGACCGCTGCTTAACTTTTTCCTTATTTCTCTTGACTGCTCTTATTTTTATGTGTTTGGTCGACGAATAACAAAACTTACATCTTTTGAACGTAGGTTCAAGAGTCGTGGACGTTGAGGCCGCTTAACCATAGTCGGCCACCGAGGGTTCCATCTCCAAGGGATGTTTCATGCAACCCAGCGTGTATCAGCATGTTCCCCAACTATCACCGCCCTCCTGGTCCAGATGACGGTTTCAGCTCTGCTTGATTCATCTTTTAGACTTTTTATTTTTTATTTAAAAATAATTTCCTTTTAATTTATTTATGCACTTTAAATGTTATTTTTATTAGA
>OVAO01000230.1:0-25158 GCA_900406285.1 Biscutella auriculata
TTGCATAGTTTCTACCATTTCAGGTGCAGAGAAGGCAAAGGATAAGGACTGAGCAATTGTGGAGCGTTTTAGGAGCATAAATAACTAGTCCCAGGAAAATCATCCATGTCGGTCAAGATCGCCGATCAAGGCAGACCGATGGAACGCAACCTGGGCGATGTGGAGGAAAACCGTCGGCCAGGTACAGCGTTGTGCATTGACCGGCGAGGCTCGACCAGACCCGACGTGAAGAACGCCGCCAATCAGGTGAACCGGTATGCACTGACCGGCGAACCCCCACCAGAACCAGATGGCGGAAGACTATCGGTCACGTGCGCCGGTCTTTATTGACCGGCGGAAGACCCCGACGAGCAGAATATTCCAAAAGATATTCCTTTTGTTTGAGTAAAAACTTGGTCCAATATAAATAGAGGCAGAGAACAAAAACCCTAATAGTTAGTTTCTCTTTTTTAGTTTTTCCTTACGTTCTCTATCTTAATTTCTTGTAGTGGATTACTTGATTACTTCTATTGCAATTTTTATTACTGATTTGATTTTCAGCTCTCCATTCTATTTTCTATCCCTCACACCATGAACAAAAACTCCACCGTGTTTTGTTCATGATGTGTGAGTAGTCTTTATAGCTTATGGGTAGATCTGGGTAGATCTGGATCTCTTTTTATGTTTAGGACCGAATAAAATATGTCTTCTTCCATATTATCACTCTTAATGCTTAGATTTGACTGATCACCTCATCTATAAATGTAGGGAATTTCATGCCCGAAAGATGTTCGATGAAATTCCTCAACCAAATAACTTTGATGTCTATTGATTCTTTCCAAGAAATTGTTTAAGGATTGATAGATTGTTGCAAAGGATTGTACTCAGTGCTTCTTAATTGTGTGATTGGCAAAGAGATTGTGTGATTGTATGTTTAAGAAATGAGTTTTTATCACGAGAGTGAATTAACCTAAAATTGAGATATTTAAACATAAGACAACCCATTTCAATCACTTTGATCCATATGCTTGTTTTAATCATCACATTTATATCTTCTTTGTTGTCGTTGACTTTTATATGCGCTTTGTTTTCAGTTTAATTCTTAATTAGGATTGNTATTTCAATCACTTTGATCCATATGCTTGTTTTAATCATCACATTTATATCTTCTTGTTGTCGTTGACTTTTATATGCGCTTTGTTTTCAGTTTAATTCTTAATTAGGATTGTTAGTAACAGACATATCTTACCAATTTCACCTAGACTTAGCAAAACCAACTTAGAGCTAGTACGCTATCACCACCTAAGATTGGTTCGACAACTCTACTCCCTACTACATCTACATTCATAAACCCTTACAAAGCACCCGAGCAAAAAGAATAAAGATACTAGTTTATCAATAGACAGTCTGACAGTACAGACTATCTAGAGAGATAGCAAAGATAGTTTGGTCAGGTCGTCGAGGCAAGTTGTACCAGGCTCGGGTAACGTGTAGGGTCGCCGGTACAAACTGACGAAATTTAAAAAAAAACTCTGCCTTTTCTTTTGTCCTTTTCTCCCCAATGATCTAGAAACTTATTTTTCTTCCTCCTTACGCGAAAACCAGGGATAAACCAACCCAGAAATCAGTTTTGAAATTAATAACTTAAAACAAAAACAACAACACATGATCCAACAAATCTAACACAAGACCAACACAAGAACAAGATAAACTATTGAAACTTTTTGGGTTTCTCTCTTAGATTTAATAATATAAATGACGTAAACTAAAGAAAGAACAAATATTTTTGGGTTTTTGAGTTTAGAAAAACAAAATCGAACAAGAAACACAAAGCAAAAACACAAATTTTTATGGGTTTTCTTTTCAAAAACAAAAACAAAGAACAAGATAGATACAAAACAAGTTTCTAAAGATATAGATGACGAACTCCCTATTTTGTAGACCTAGGTCTTCTCAAAGTCGCTACGATACCACGTGATGTGATTCTCCCAACGAACTAAATCACAACATTGAGTGATTTATAGAAATTGAAACCAAGATAAATGGGGGTATGGGGGCAGAAGCTTGAAGATGGATTGATGGACAAGATGAGCGAAGATGGAGGTGGCGACGACATGAGGATGGAGGTTGCGGGGACACGATTTGGACCACAAGAGTGATGAAGAGACTCTTGATACACCAATCACTGGATTTGACACACCAAGAGATTTCAATGGATATGTCTCACATTGACAGCAAATTAACTAAAGAGAAAAGGCTCTTGCTTTGATAATAAAAGAAGATAGTTAAGCTGCCAAAGGAGGCTATAAAGAGTTTAGACAGGAAAGGCAAAAGGAAAGAAAGAAACCCTAACAAATGGGCTTAAAAACGAGCAAAAGGAAGTAGCTTTAACTCTGGTACAGGTCTAACATAACCAGTATGGATGATTGGTATGAAACGATTTGGCTCATAGAGACCGGTACCAGTCTTGGATGGTCGGTATGTGCACCGTTACATGTCATGCCATTCTTCTTCTTATGGTATCGGTCAGGCAGGGCCGATAGGGTCACAGGTATGATTCTTTGATGTGGGTCTGACCACTCTTCTTCTTTGGGTATCAATCCCATACGGATGTACCGGTGTGAGGAGACCAATATGATATCCCGATATGAATGCTCCTCTCCTCTTGGTTATTCACACTTAGGCTATGATGTGCCCATCTAGGAAAAAGAGTATTAATCTGGACACCTCTAAGCTGAACCATGAATTGAGCTTGTAGGCGTTGATGACTTGAATGAACTTCTTTAAGCTCCAAATGTGGCAAATGATCTTCAAGTCTTTTCCAAGTTCGCTTTGTGTACGGTTCAAGTTCATATAAAAGCTTGACTACAAGATTGTCCAATACTACTCCTCTAGCTTCATGCTTGAGGCTTGCTAGGCTCATATCACATTGGCTTGGTCCACTAGTATTTCTTCGTTTTACACATTGGGTTGCGAGTGTGATGAAAAGAGATCACTTACTCTTTCTTTGTTCTTACCCTTTGTAGGTTTAGTTTCAAATTGCAAGTAAGATGTTTGGGACGTGCTTCTCCATAGAGTGGTAGAGGCTTATCCAAATGATGTCTACCAGGATGTTCCACTCTTTATTTGATCTTACTTTATTACATCATCTTTCAAGAAGTCACCTACTTTATTTGGTAAGAAAGGAATTCACGGTTTCATGGTAGACCTTCTATCCCTTTTCCTCAACTGATTACGAAGATTTCTTCTTTCGTGAGGCAAAAGATCCTTGTCAATGGCCCGAGCCGGAAGGACAATCTTCTCCAGTTGTGGTTTGCCTCCATATATCTCAGGCAACAAAGGGCATATATGTTAGTTAAGCTTTTTTTTTTAGACAAGTTTTTTCACTAGATTTTTCTCTTTAATATTTTAAATTAGGCTTATGTCGTATTTCTTTCATGTGTTATCTGGTCTTGTATTAGAGTTAAACCGCTCTTACCCTTGTAAAATAGTCTTTTTGTTGCTCAATATATTTTACACTACAACAAAAAAAAATTAAATAATAAATTTCATTTATTTATGCATATTATTAAAATATTTTTTAAAATCATAATATTGATTTTTATATACAACTGATTGTTGAATTTTTTAAATTTCAAAAATAAATTCTAATATTTTTTATTTATAACCAAGGTAAATAATGAATTTCATTTATTTGTGTTTATTACTTAAGTATTTAAAAATCAATAATAATGACAAGTTTTGCAACTATATGATCAACATATAATATATTTTTCTATATAAATTCAAAATCTATAAATATTCGTATATAAAATAAAAACTACGTCGTTTGATAAAACTTCAAATTATACAAAAGTAAGAATTGAACTTATGATCTCTTTAATTACACAACATATGCTTTACTAAATTATCACATTAAATTCTTAATTATAATCTTTTTAGGAAAAGGATGAGACATTTTACTACAAAAGAGCAATTTCTTCTATAGTAGATGAATATATCTATATTAAATATGGAACAAAAAAACATAAAATTCAATAAATTTTGGTTTGATTTGAATAGGTTTAATATGCTAAAAAATTTCGATTATTTGAAGGCAACGGGAGATATAAAAGGATTCACGGTCAACTTTTTCATTCCAAAATAACAAAAATCACTCGTTCTATAAACATATTCTATCTCAGTTTGGTTCTATTTAATGTTATGAATATGAAAGTTTCGCCCAAACGTCTGATTATATAGGTACAAAAAGTAAAATTTAAAAATTATTAGGGATTAGAATTTATATGTGTATTTGTAAGATTTTGATAGCTTATAAGCTTAATCTTTGTTTTTACTACAAACAAGTGTAGTATTATGATATTTATGACAATGATATTGTATAATTTTATAAGATATTTAAGTTAATATAAAATTTAAAAGGAGAATGCACCAGAATACGACACATCAACGTTTAAGAATTAAAATGTTTCTGGTATTGACACATAAGCAAAATGTTTCTAGTGATGACACATAAGCAAAATGTTTCTCCTTTAATATATAGGGGATAACAATCAGTTTCTCTCTATTCTCTCTAGTTCTCTTGTTCGTTTTTGTCTACGGTCGGCATCAAGTCCCTCTCCTCTCCGCTTTTCTTTGTTACATATTTTAATCCACTTTATATTTTGTGGGATTTTGTTTAAGGAAAAAAAATTTTTACAGAGACAATTTCATGGTTGATCCACCATTACCCCCTTTTGACTTTATCTCACTTCGGATCGATTTTAGGCAGAGGAAGGTTTTGAAAAGACTGAAGTTTGGAACGAAAGTGGTGACGCCATTGGAGATTCGAACCCTTCTTACCAAACATGGTGGTTAGAGTTTCCCGCTTCCCCAGAGGAGGAGGCTCCCTATTCATGGGAGATGAAAATCGCCAATGTCTGAAGAGAGATAAGGAAAAAGCGTTTTCTTCAATTTTTCGGTTAATCTTTTTGAGATCTCTGGGTGGTGGTTTTCGACTACAGCGGAGTAAAAATTTTGCAATTGGAGGAGGATATCATTTGATTCTAGTTGTTGTACATCGAGAAAAGAGTTGTCTCCTTTCTTCTCCTTTCGAGATTTGGTGGTTGAAGGTCTCAAATTTTATTTATCGGAGAATTTGTCCTCACCAATTAAGTGTTGGTTTAACCGTGCGAAAAAATTGTCCTCACCAATTAAGTTAGGCCGCAGGACCCCTCAACTCCAATTTTGGGAATCTCCCGACACATCTTCAAATGGCATCATCGTGGGAGTTCATCGTGTAATTAACTTTTCTCGTCTACGGCCGTAAAGAAATTAACCAGCGATGAACGAATAACATAGGATATTATATTTTTTCCTTATTCGCCATGTGGCACATGAAATTCAAAAAGTTGAAACAAAAATATTTGTTATTTTCCTCTAATGTATTTTTATAAATATAAATTATAATAATATATAAGATATAAGATATGAGAAAGAACAAAAAGTCCTATTATTTTTACTTCAAGAATTTATTCATTTGAAAACTATAGGTGTCACAAAAAACAAAAAAAAATTAGAAACAATTATAGAAAATGACATGTTCCTCACTCATAATTGTTTTTAGATACTTTTTACACCAACACACTTTTAACTTGAAATTACACAAATACCCTATAATTGACAAAAAGTAAATCATGTTACTAAACATTTCTCTTTCTTTTTGTTTTTCCTCCCCTCTCTCTTTTCTTCTCCCTTCCTTCTCGCTTTTATTTGTCCTCATCTTTCTCTCTTTTCACCACAATTCAAATTAAAAATCAATTGCATAATTTTGTTTTTATCGAAAATCCCAACTTTAATTTGTTTTTCCTCCCCTCTCTCTCTTTTCTTCTCCCTCCCCTCTCGCTTTTATTATTTCTCATCTTTCTCTCTTTTCACCACAATTCAAACTAAAAATCAATTGCATAATTTTTTTTATCAAACATCCCAACTTTTAATTTTGTATGTATCGATCACCCTGACTATATGGTCGTGATGAAATGATCGATATTTTATTGTTGAGACCAATTATGCATGTATTGATCCTCGTGACTGTATGGTCGAGATTATATTGTGATTCCTCATGTATTCATATGTTTTTCACCAAAAAATCTTACTTATATTTTTCGACCACATAGTTGTCAACCTAAAGTTGACTCGGGAGGTTACAAATTTAGTTCACATCCTTTAGGTCACAGTTCCTGTGGTCGTACCTGAATCACAATCGACCATAATGGCATCGACCACAGGTTGTGCATGGAATGTACATAACTCATCTATGGTATACTCTCAGTTCCAAGTGATTTGGTCCTCTATTATATAACCTAAATTGTTCGCTCAATAAGGTCATAATAATATCGTCATAATCTCGATCAATAAGTGACGTGCAACAAGAAACAAGGGAAAAAAGCAAAAATAACATATGGAGGTTTTGTCACGACCATACAGTTGTTTTGCTTGGATTAACCCAACAAAATAAGATACTCTAGTGTATTAAACAAAGGGAAATACGTGGACAACATAATTTATGAAGCGAAAAACAAATAATAAATACTTAATGTTACATACTCGACCATACATTCAGGATTACTATGAAGACTGAAAATGAAAACTAGGTCATAGATTGAGTGAATCAATACAAAACCTAAGGATTTTACAAATGTTATGTGTTCGACCATACAGTCGCTCTATAAGGTCAAAATAATATCGTCATAATCTCTGCAAAAACCTCGTACAAACCTTCAACCCAGGCTCTAAAAGTTATTACAGAATATAGATAAAACAAAGAGAAGATATAAGAGAGACCTTCGGATTTTGACAAATAAAAGAGAGAAAAAAAAATCACAATCAAATAGATGTCTCCTAATAATTGTACAGTATAAGATACACATCCCAAGAAAACTTAAAATCATAATCTAACAAGAATTTCCCCAACCGTAGGATTATAACTAATTAATCTGATCCAAAGGCCAACAATAAATACACATTTTTGGTTCAGTTACCATCAATTACATTTTAATTATAATTCAAGAGCTTGTTTTGACATTTCCATCTCCTTTTTTCTCCCATTGTTTCTTTGTTCGTTGAAATGAGCACAAAGTGCTCTAGTTCATAAAAATGTCTATAAAGCTAATTAAATTTCTAAAAAAGTGTCTAAAGTGACAATGACTCAAAAAAACTAGGAGTATTAAGAAAAAAAGACACTTCCTATAAACAAATTAGATTTTAAGACAATTTTCAAACAAATTAGATTCTAAGACACTTTCATAACATTTGTTTTATGGTTGTTTACGATTCTCACCCTTGACTAAATGAAAAAACCAAACCAATTAATAAAACTAAAAACCTCAACTATTAAAACAAATGGATTGAAATTAATTCTCTCTTCTTTCTCTCGTAACTATTAGGAATTTTTTGCATAAGATTCAAATCCCTTCTTAAACTCATTCTCATCCTCTTCTTCCTTCCGTTTGATCTCTGTCTTCGAAAGATGAAAACCAATCTAATCCTCAAAAAACTTCACGCTTGTTCTTAAATCCCTTTCTCTCCACACACTCAGATCTGTCGAAGCCCAACTCAGCCTCATCGGAACGAAAGACTGTTGCTTCTGTCGCTTCCTGTTATGTTTACAGATTGAGGTGTTCCGCTAGAGACGACAAGAATTGAGCAGCTTGGTGAAAGATGGATACCTCAATTACAACAATTTTTGGTCGAAACTTAATGTGGAGACGGGAAAAAAATAATAAAATTGAGTTTGAGTTTTTTCCTTGTCGTTGAGAGAAGAAAGAGATTGCGTTCTGGGGATTTTGAGCTGCGTGTTGGAAACCAAGTTCTGAATGGATTTTGAAGGTTTGTTATTTTTTCTCTTGATACTCTTTTAATCTGTGTTTAAACTTTAAAGAGTCTCAAATATGATTTGGTCTCTTTTCTTATATTTTTCAATGCTTAATTATACATGATTTGGTCTCTTTACTTTTGGTCTCAAATCTGATTTGGTTTCTTTACTTTTGTGTGAAATTTCTTTCAAATAAGAAACCATGATTTACATTTCTTTTGGCTTCTTAAGCAATATATCTATTGAACATCATGACACCACACAACCTTTTAATTGATTGTTGGAATCCTTCTTCTAAGCTCAGGACTATATGAAGATAAAATACTCTCATTCTCAGAGTTCTCTGATCTGATGAATGCTTTTGGGAATATAGTGGCTGCTAACAAGGTTTGACCTTCAGCAACTTTGTCACATCTATCTTGTGTGTGCATGTGCATACGTATCTTATAGCTAATTGTTAGTGATTATTTTTACGAGAAAAAGAACTACACGAGAACTTCTTCCATTGATGGGTATCTCAAAATACATGATCAAAATCAGTGTTCAAAACGACAACAACGACGTTCAAAAACGCAAGTCAAAATTTTTCGAAACAACAACAACGAACATAAATGCAGGTCACGGTTTTTCTTCTCAACAACATTATTTAACGAAGAATGGAATTTCTCAATGTCAGAAGAATCTCGGAAAGAAAAGAGGACCCAACTCTCATGATAATTAGAAGGTAGATTGAGGTTGAAAAGAGACGTTTTCAGATATGTATGTTTATTAGTCTAATATTGTTTCAAACACGTGTTACTAATTTTGTGGTCTCTTGTTTGTGTTCACCAAATTTTTCTGTTTATTGTTGTAAAATTTTATATTAAGCTATTGTGGTTCATATGTTGTCCTCATTTATATATGTTATGAAAATATGTAGAATTCATAGTTGTTGCCATCTTCATACTGCAACTACAGGAGAACAAAAAGATCTCGAACAAACTTCGTTTTGCTATTTAACATATGTACTTTTATATTCAAAACATTTATTTTCTCGTGTTTATGATACCTACCCAATTTTTCTCATCACATAACATATGTTTTGTTGTCAGTTGATGATGGTCAATTTAATATTGATTTAGAAAAACTGTATGGATAGAGTTTGATGGTTTGTTAGTCATAATACATATAGACATACACGCCAAACATCTAACCATAAATTCATATATATTTGGTCATATATGTGTGGTCACGTACTCATGTGGACAAACACATACTTATACCACATAAATCTGAGTATGACAAGTAATTACGAATTGACGACCATAAATTCATATTTCTTTGTTCAATGTTTTATGGTCACATATGGTATATCGAGTATTGAGATAAAAGTGCATCGATCTCAAAGTATTTAGACAAAATATTAAAAACATCGAAACCAAATAATATTTGAGTGTAACGATACACACAATTATATATGACTTAAGAGTTATCTTCAATACTTTACTACAAAAACTCATCAAATGTCAACATACTGCATTTGAGTGTAATTCAATGCATAAATGATATGACAGTCTAAAAAATAGTAGCTAATGGATCACCAATTATACACTAAAGTACGACCATAAATTCATATGTGGTAGTTCATCGTTTTGTGGTCGGATATGCGATATTAAATTCATATGTGGTAGTTACATTCATATATGTCTCAAACACGTTAAATAATTTATGGTCATATGTTTGTGTTCACCGCATGTTCCAGATTATTGTTTTATAAATGAATTAACTTCAATAGTTTACTATAAAAACTCATCAAAAACATCCCAATGCTAACATACCACATGTGGTTGTCCATACAATCGAAATAAACAACCTTCTGTTCTTCAACCACAACCTTCTGTCCAAAAAACAAAACCTATACAACATTTACATGACAGTCGAGGGCCAATGCTTAATAGATTTCAAAAGTTTTTAATTCAGACATACACACCAAATAACATGTGTTTTGTGATCAGTTGACTATGGTCTGTTTAGTACAATTTTAAGGGATATTTTTTTTCGAAATGCATCTTAAATTATTAGAAAAAATAGAACTTCAACTTCTATTACTACAATTATCTCAAACTCTCTTCCCAATGCATCATTATACATCTAACTCGATTTTCTTGGACCTTTAGATCTTAATTGAACAGTAAAAGCGAGATAAATCCAATGGCTACTATCAATCTCGATTTCTAAGGGCAAAATAAAATAAGTTTAAGCCCTCTCTTCACTCAAGGTTAATTTAGTCTTTTCTATTTCTCAGATTTTTTTTGTTTCTTCATCTATCTTGAGAAAAGTATCTCACAATTCAAAGGTGCCCTTTTATCAAATACTAGGGGTTATTATATAAAAAATTTCTGATAAATTTATAAATATATTTGAGTTAGAATATAATTTTATAAATGTATTTTAATATATATTATATTTATTGAATTAATTTTTTTTGACAATAATTTTTTGTTAAATTATATGAGATACAACAGATCGATCCAATTACACAAATTCTCACAAAAGAAAAGAAGAATCAATTTTCACCGAAAATTAAAATTCCTATTTCAACAGATAACCACTTTACTAACAACATCTCTTTAATAATTTCAACATACTTTTAACTACATTTTCTTGCTAAACATATTTGAACACATTACTAAAGTTTTGTATAGTTAACTGAATTCAAGATATGGTAAAAGTGATGTATATATTAGGTCTTAAGATCGAATTTTATGTACTTCAACTTTTTAAAATAGATATAATATATTCAAGTAAACAAATATAAAATAGATACCTAAGTATTTTAAACATTATATTTATTTTCACTAATATAAATATCCTACAATATACTAAAATATTGTTTCTTTTTATAAATATATTAATCTTTTTCCCCCTATTTATTAAATATTATTCTTCTCCATAAACCTTAACAACAGCCGCACAATTTTCATTTGCCATCGCCCATTTTTCATTCTCCATAATCCTCTTCTTCTATATTAAGAATCAATCTTATTTCATACAAAAAATGGTGTTAGAATGATATCCTTTAAAGTGATGAACATATTCAAAAAAGACACGAACACGATATTTATAATAACTTTAGATTATTATATATATAAGTTTATCAAATAAATATAAATATAATAATATAATGATAAAAAATCGATATGACTAATTATGATCTTCATTTTTAAATGATTACATAATATTTTTAAAATGTAAAAACATGTAATTATGTTCAAAAATCAGATGATAATTTTTATTATAATGATATTGTGTAGTATACAATATAATAAATAATTTAAATTTAATTTGAAAATACAGTAAAAAAAACTCTTTTACCACAATGCTTATATTTTCATATATCATTAAAATATTTATGTTTTCTCCGACAAATATTTATGTTTTAATATATAAAGGATAAACTAGTACATTCAAATCTTACTTAAGAAAATAAAAGGCATACTTTTCGTTATATTCAATTAAAAAAAAACAGAAATAAAAAATACATTCTTAATAATTAAATTATTCAAAAAAATACTATCCATTACGATGATCAAAAGACCATACTATACGTGTACGTCCATTTACTTCTTTCTTTTATATCTAAATCATAACTCATTCATCCATCATCACCAGCATGTCTCCAATCCTTGTTGCTGGACGAGCATCCCACTCTACTGCTTTTGCAGTCGACCAAGCCATTATCGCACCTCCGAAACTGTTAATCTTGCCGAGTTCTACGGAAAACAAAAACGCAGCTCAACGTCTGAAAATTTGTTCACAAACAAAACAAAAAGCAATTGATTTACATCATATGGAGATTGATAAGAGTCTCTCACCTGTGGGAAACCCCTTTCAAATATCATTCTGTAATAGTAAGTTTCTTTGGTTAGTGGAGTGTTTGGAGGGACGGTATGTGTTGACTGTGTTTGCCATCATCCTGTCATTAACGTAATCTAGAAAAATTTTAGAGATGGGGTTCTTTTATGTGACACATTTTTTACAGCATGAGCTTTGAGGCCATTGAACCAACTATAGCCAATACCATCACTAAACTGCTCTTTCTCCCTCGTCGAATGCTCTCCTTAGAATCCACTTCTCAATCCTACCTCAATTGGTTTGATTTAAAAATATCCACAAAGAAAATTTGTTCAGCAAGGGTAGGAGTGAATTTTTTTTGTCAATACATTAGAACAAACCATTATCAGAGCAATCAATACATGGGTTCTTGTTTATTCTTTGATCTCTCCTTCAATAACCTGATAGGACCAATCCCGAATACATCACCACTGCTTACCACTTCCGGTAATTTAGGCTTATGTCGTCAACCATTAAAGATCTCTTGTTCAATCCCTTCTACGCTTTCACACTCACAAAATATCTCTGAAACAACTTTACCAACAATAACAGTCATTCCCATAATTGCATCTCCTCTAACAAATTCTTCAACATGATCACCAAATCAAACAACCAAAAGCAAACTAAAGCCAACCACCATTGTAGGAATCACAATTGTAGACCTAACTGGTTTAACTCTCATTGGCATGTTCATTCTCTATATGTACAACCTCGGAACGCAAAAGCTATAAACAATACAACAGTTCCACAATATTGAAAGAGTGTCTAGAGAAATAAGATATAATATCCGTAAAGAAACACGACATAGCTGCCTCATAGATCACATAGTTTCCTAGTGCAAAAATAAAATGATGCATAACAGGAGGATACGACAATGCAACGTCAGAATCATCCTCCGAGAGCGATGTACAAAATAAGCTTCAAGAACATAAACCAATTGAGGCATTTAATCGAACAGGTGGTGAGGACCTAGACTCAATATAAGTAGAGAACCAAAACTAGATCTAGAAACTGTACCATGTCAGGCTTGAATTCCATCACTTTTTGGAGTTTTTTTGCTAGACCTTAAGTTTTTTCTGCTTCATGTCGTTCATCTGGAGTTCCTCCTCCTTTCTTGATATCTTGTCCGTCTCTTTCAAAAAAATCCTCATACTTCTACTTTGTTGTCTTCATCTTCTCCATCATAGTTTGCACCATCATTAAATGTTTCTCGAGCAATTTATTTTCTTTCCCCTTCCTTGAGATCGGAGACAAAGTTCCTCGACGATCTTATTCTTCTACTTTAAAGCTTTTCTGTTGTTTTGTGATTTCTTAGTCGGAGTCAGATTTGTGAAACAGGTTTAAGAGAAACAATAACTACCATGGACTCTAGTTTTCTGCTATTTTATATAGATTTTTTAAAACTTAAAAGCAGATGATGAAATGTGAGGTGAACGGTTACTGGAAAACAAAAAGATTTTTGGGAAGTTACGTTTTAGGTTTTATTATCCAATTAACGTTTAACCTATATTTATTAGATGTTTAATAAATAAAAGACATGTAGCACATAAATAACAATTGTATAATATCCACATAGCACACTGTGAAGAAGGTAAAATTGTTGATGTGGCTTGCTCACAAAATCTTTGTATAGATGTTTGGCAGAAGTGCATTTTTGTCAAATTAACCCAAAAAACTATAGGTGTAGCTACGTGGCTGCTGAAATTTTCTTAACACAGTGCGGTTATGGAGAGAATTAAAACAACAGGTTGTCACATTTCAATAATCGTAACGACACGATGTTCGTGTACGACTTACGAATCACGACTTTACAAAAATAAAAGCGTAGGGAACTTCAAAGACTGTGCAAATGGCGAAAGGAAACGCAGGGATCGATGATGGGTTAATTGGGATATTCAATAGAGAAATTGGTTTCTCTAGCCCGAGCTTAATCTCTCGTCGAATCTCCGCTTCTGAGGTTCTCATTTTCCCCTTCCTCACTACTCCAATATGTTTCCATCACTCTATTTTTCCGATCCTTTTTTTACCCTCTCTGCTTGTTTCTGTTTTCGGATTAGACTTTGTAACTGGGGAAAGTGTTAGATTTGGCTTTTATCGTATTCCGTATGAGCATAAAAATTTTGGGTTCTGGATAATTATGTCGTGATTATCAGAAGGTATTCTCATTTTCTAGATTTGTATTATTGTATATCCACTTATAGATCTTACTGTTACTAAACACTAGGTTAGTGATGCTGAGGTTATTTCAGGTGAAAGGTTGTCTTTTTGAAGTCGAAAGCGTTTGATTCGAGCTTCAAGTATGTTGTTTTAGCAAGTTATAATTTTTATAGAACGATGATGAATCCAGACAATGTTTTGTTGGATGCTGAGAGTATCCAAAACCAATCCAGAGCATACTGTGTTGTTGTTTCCTGTAGGACTTGTCAAATTAAAGACTCAATTTCATGTTCTTAGGATTCAACGGTATTGTTTTTTTTTTTTTTTGCTAATTCAGTGGATAGTGAAGAAACTCGATCTTTACGGGAAGTTAAATGGGCATGATGGATGTGTGAACGCCTTGGAGTTCAATTCCACCGGCAATATTCTTGTTTCGGGTTCTGATGATCGACAAATCATGCTCTGGAACTTGTTTGATAAAAGCAGGACATTTTCTTATCCATCCGGCCATTGTGAAAATGTGTTTCAGACTAAGTTCATACCGTTCACAGATGACCGAACAATCATAACATCTGGTGCTGATGGACAAGTATGTGTGTTCTTAGTCCTTATATAGTTTATGCAAATGATAATATGAGATTTTTTGTAGTCTTCTCAAAGAAGAGTTTTAGATTAAGTTTCTCCAGCATGTTTATTTCTGTGGCTGCTTAACTCATTCCATTTTGCAGGTCAGACTTGGTCAGATTCTAGAAAATGGCAAAGTGGAGACGAAAAGGCTTGGGAGGCACCACGGTCGCGTGTATAAACTTGCTGTTTTGCCTGGAGATCCGAACATATTCTACAGCTGCAGCGAAGATGGTTTTGTTCAACATGTTTGTCTCTACTCTCTTGCTACATGGTTGTTTCTCCTTTTTGGCTTTTGGATGCTTTTTAAACTAAAATTTTGAACTTTTCTTTGTGGTTTTTTGGGTAGTTTGATTTACGAAGCAAGAGTGGCACTATGGTTTTGTATTCCTCTCCTTTCACACAAGGCTGCAGGAGACATCACTCCAGCAGTAGGATCAGACTGAATTCTATTGCGATAGATCCGAGGAACCCACATTATCTTGCAGTTGGGGGTTCTGATGAGTACGCACGAGTCTACGACACTAGAAGAGGACAACTAGCTCCAGTCTATCGACACATTTTACCAGATACGCCTCTGAACATTTTTTGTCCCCGTCATCTCCGAGAAACCAACAGTGTTCACATCACTGGATTGGCATATTCCAAAGAGAGCGAACTTCTGGTCTCTTACAGCGACGAGCTTATTTATCTGTTCGAGAAGAACATGGGTCTTGGTTCATCTCTGATTTCCATCTCTGCTGAGAAACTGCAAGAAATGGAAGAACCACAGGTGTATACTGGTCACCGCAATGCACAAACGGTTAAAGGAGTGAACTTTTTCGGTCCAAATGAAGAATATGTGATGAGTGGTTCAGACTGTGGTCACATCTTTATATGGAAGAAGAGAGGGGGTAAGCTTGTGCGGGCGATGGTGGGTGATAGGCGAGTGGTGAATCAGCTCGAGGCGCACCCACACATACCGTTTCTTGCGACGTGTGGGATTGAAAAGAGCGTCAAGCTCTGGACGCCAATGTCAAATGATGTTGCTTCTCTCCCTGAAAATATCGAAAGGGTAAAGGTCTAGTAGGATCACATCTCTCAATCAATGTTTAATGTTAAGATATGCCGTAATACTGAAGCTGTGTTTTGTGGGAAATACAGGTGATGG
Source organism: Biscutella auriculata (assembly GCA_900406285.1). Taxonomy (NCBI): domain Eukaryota; kingdom Viridiplantae; phylum Streptophyta; class Magnoliopsida; order Brassicales; family Brassicaceae; genus Biscutella; species Biscutella auriculata. The sequence goes on from OVAO01000230.1 coordinate 15,636, forward strand.
AATCAAACCGAGTGGGAAGAGAAGACCATTCGAGGGTGACACTGACTCCTGAGGTAATAATGCATGTTCTGCGGCTACAGAGACGTCAAACATCGGCTTTCACAGAGAGAAGATACGTTTCAACCGAATTTGACAATGATGAAGGCAGTGAAGCTCAGTTTATTTCAGGGTTAGTAGCCACGGACGATGAAGAGTCTGTAGAAAGAGAATGTACTGTGAGCTGAGTACTCAACCAGTGTGAATCTGATAGATTACAGGCACGTTCTTGCGCCATACTTGTCGATTTTGCTTGCGTGTTGTAATTTTATAACAAGGCAAAGAAGAACAAGGATTTAGTCATCTCCCAACAGACGAGCAAAGCAAAACCCGGCTAAGCTGGAAATCTGATAAGTTCTTTGATAGTAATCTCTGTAAAGACAATTACACAAGAACTCAAGAACTTTCTCAATAATTGCCCAGAAATCCAAGAACTCTCCTCAAGAGTTCTCAAATCCAATCTGTCTATTTTCACTCTCTCTCTTATTTATAATCATCTACAGGCTCAATATAAAAGAAAGACTCTAGTTGAAAACAAGTCTCTAAAACTCAAAGTATAACCGAAAGACTCTGAATGAAAACCAGTCTTTCACTTCAATCTCCTGCTCTTCTTCAATCTGTCATTTGGTTGTATTACTCTTCACTCTTTCTGAGATAGCCATGTTGTAGCCTATCAATACTCCGCCCTTTCGGACAAGCTTGTCCTCAAGCTTGAGATAGCAGCCAATAGAAAAGTTGTAGATCCATTGCTTTGCACACACTGTTCCCATGTCAGCAACATGAAAACTTATTTTGATGCACAATATTCCAGTGTTTTACTTTTTCCACTTGTGCTTAACTTGGAACTTCTCATGATCAAAGAGAAACTGTGTCATGAGCAATGCAACAGGGAGAACATGGGGGCAAAACACGGTTGTCTCCTTTCAAGCATTGTGCCTGCACCCTTAGAGCCACATAATCAAGCTCAAATTCCTTAGTAAAATTCTCCATTTCAACTGGGAAAACAACTTCTCCTTGTACTTTTGTGTGCAACTCCTCATAAGTTGTAAGATCAAGTACACACTGAATCGCCAATTTCGTCCATTTAGTTCCAGACTTTTTAAGTCCATTGTTGCTGCAGCAGTAAGCTTTTTAAGTCCACCATCACTCTGAAATTCAATTAGACACCCCTCATAGACATCCCTTATCCTCCAACGATGCCAAACAGAAAACAAGTCATCATGGAACCTTGTTTTATATTTCTGCTTTTGTAATTATAGAACTTGCAGCAGATTTTCTTGGGTACAAACCACTTGAAGATCCAAGATACGTGCACTTTGTCTCATAGCCATCTCAAAATCAACTTTGTCCTCAACTACAACAAAAATATAACAGCTCAACTCAGCTATAGGCAAAGAAATCACCTCTGCAACATCTCCTCTATGAGCCTGGGACTCCATGTGAATTACTTCAGGAAACAATCGGTCCGACACCGATTCATGTTTTGGTCTTGGTCCATCGTCTTCAAAGTTTTTGTCCTCTATCACTCTTGTAGAGTCAAGCCCTTCTGCACCTTGAATTGTTGAACCTGTTTTATTCAATTCAATCCGACAGACTGGTTCTTCTGTCTTAACCAAATTCAATATACACAAGGGTGTAATCAATGTTATGTCTTCTACTGGAACATATTGTGGTGTCTCAATTGCTTCCATGACGAGATCATCACTCCTTGTGATAATCTCTTCCAAAACTCGTTCGTTCTCCGTAGCGGTTTGTATTATTTCTTGATCATCTATGTTGCCAAATTTCAGCCACAACGCTTTTTTCATCCCACCCCAATCTTCAAACCGCATACTATTGACAAAAGATTCAGCCTCTCCATCAATGAAACTTTGAGAGAATGTCAGTTTCTCTAATTCCATGTAACCCTCCCTATCAAAAAAATCATCCATCTAAGCAGTCTATTGTCGTAATTCTTTACCCGGGAAAGTAGGGATATCGCTAATTCTCAGAACAGGTCTTGAACTATTCTCAGGTTCTCTAATACTTGGTTCAAAATTAGAGAAACGTACATGGTGTTGGTGTTGGCGTTGGACATTGGCAAACGATTGAGATTGCAACGCCTCCTTCCCAAAAATTTGATCTTCCCTCTGCACGACCTCTTCGTTGAAGCTATCGAGCTTGGCCAACCAAAAAGCACACCTTTCTGGAATTGTTGATTCAATCCTCGCTTGTAGCTGATTCAACCTCTCTGTTGTTTGCAATTCGTGGTCATGAATGGCCGTTAATATCTTCTTTACCCATCGCTGATTGGAATCTGTTGATCCCGGCGAATCTTGGCTCATTGTGGCTCGAGCGTCACGTGACAGCCTGTGAGCTCGTGTTTCCGTCACCTCCGCTGATGCAGAATAGATCAGAGCAGCTGGTGGCGACAAAACAATCTTGGTAATGGCCAGAGAGGCCCGATCGGAAGATACTTGGAGCTGCTACTTGCAAGATGGAGATCGATTCTTGACGACTCGGCGTCGAAGATATCACCCTGAGCGATCGATTGAATCCCCACCAGCTGAGAAACGCCGTGAATCGCATCTCCGTAAAACCCAAAGATCGCGCGATAAGAACCAGTCACCGCACCAATTTGATAAGTTCTTTGATCGTAATCTCATTTATTGATGATCTCTGTAAAGACAATTACACAAGAACTCTCTCAATAATTGCCCAGAAATCCAAGAACTCTCCTCAAGAGTTCCTAAATCCAAGCTGTCTATTTTCACTCTCATCTCTCTTATTTATAATCCTCTACAGAGAAGTATAAAGCTCAATATTAAAGAAAGACTCTAGTTGAAAACCAGTCTAAAAATCAAAGTATAACCGAAAGACTCTAGTTGAAGACTCTAAAAATCAAAGTATAACCGAAAGACTCTGAATGAAAACCAGTCTTTCACTTCAATCTGTCATTTGGTTGTATTACTCTTCACTCTTTCTGAGATAGCCATGTTGTAGCCTATCAAAATCATTAGTCAGTTAAAAACAGAAATTAAAAAAAACTTACGAGGTTGCACAGGGAGAGATAAAAGTAATTGGTTCAACTATTTTCTTGATACGCAAACAAAAAAGCAAAAGCATAGACTGATACTGTTCATATAAAATCCAGACTATAGTCACATAGGTTATAATTCATCTAGGACAATTTGTAATGTTGGTATCGGGTACTTTTCCCTATAAATAAGGAATAATGAAAGTAAAACCACAAGGAGTATACTAGAGTTAAGAGTTAGTAAAGACTTTATAGTGTTTTTTATGATGCAAACATCCGACCTCGCTTGTATTCCGATCTTGCGACTCGAGCTCGACTACACGTAGAAAGCATAGCTCGCAGCTCGCAGAATGATTGATGATATAAAACGTCGACCAGCTCGACTTCCCTTTGTGGGAACCATCTGTCTTCTTTATTTTCTGTCTTACTTTACACAGGTTTACTTAATCGCACTTACTTATCGCACCTCGCTAACATCAGCGCTTGCGATCGACGTTGTTTTACGTTTTACGCACCTAACAACTAATTATTTACATTTCAGTCATTTATTTTTCAGTATTTAATTTAAGCAATGTACCTCATGCTTATTGTTTATGTTAACTTTAACCGCTGATTGTGTTTGAATATGATTTAAAGCTTTGAATATATCTTATTTTCCCTGTGATTATTTCTCGTAGCAACATTTGGCACCGTCTGTGGGGACTACGTCTTACGAGAGCATAAAACCACGAAGAAAAAACCACGGGATAAAGCAAAAGTCACAAGAAACTCTGTCTAGAAAATCGAGAAGAAAAAGATATGACGATGGTTGAAGAAAGGACAAACGAGCAGCTCGAGGCAAAAACCGTTGAGCAGCAAGCCCCGATGTTGGTGATTCAGACGTCGCCAACGACCCAAGGAAAAGGCCCAAGCTCGTCGCTGACCGGGTGGCAAGATCACACTGGTATGCTGAAATGGCTCATCGAAAGGATGGATAGTCAAGACCTCGAGTCCTAGAAGATGAGTGAGCTCCTTGAAAGCGTGACGCGAGAGCAGCGAGATGGTCAACACTAGATATGTGATCAGAACACTGAAAACCAGACTCCGCCAACTCGTGAACTCTGCCAAAATCTGTATGCCGAGATCCCACCGTCCCTAGGGGAGCGGCTAACCCAGCGCCACCAAGAGACCATAGTGCACCGAACTGAGGGACCCATCCATCAAACTCTACGAACTGAGGTGGCCGATGTGGCCAAGTCTATGGCCGATGTTGACGTTGGTTGTCCTCCCGAGTTGACTCGTTCTTGCTCGTTTCAGTCCTTTTTGATCTTGAATGTTGCACGGTCTTTCTAAACACCTGGAAATGCAATATGTACACAAATGCAGTCCTAAAAGACTCTAAAACAACCAAAAATGTACAAAACCGAGGAAAAGACGGGACTAGAATAACGATAGAAACCGAGCATATCAACTCCCCTAACTTAAACTCTGCTTGCCCTCAAGCGTCACAAAATTCAAATAAGAGAAAGAGGTTTGAAAAACAAGAGCTTAACAGTCTAAAGTCAACAATGAGAGCGTTTCCAATCATGCATAAATACTCATCCTATCATTCAGGCTCAATTTCCATCCATCATTATTACCAAGCCAAGCCGATTCACCTAACTAAGCCTATTCATGCTTTCCTACATTCATTCAGGTGAGGGTGAAACATGATCAAGACATACACAATAGTTTCAATCGGTTTGGTATAAAGGGGATTTCAATGCAAGAAAGAGAGAAGGTTCCTCAAGGCATGGAGGTTGATTGTAACAAGGGTTCTCTCGCGGAGTGAAATGGTTAGAGCAAAACCGAGCAAGATAGAGAGCGTTTAGGGGACCAAAATCGAGCATGTAGAACCACCTAAACTAGTCTCTAAACCTACCCAATCCTACTCTCTTTGAATTTTTATCTTCACCATTTTGCTTTCTTTTCTGAGACTTATGGATTTCTCTTTCTTTCTAGACTCTTTTCTTTTTCTACTTCAAGGTTTTTATTCTATCTATTTTTCTTTTTATTTTCTATTTGTTTCCCTTGGAGTATTTTTCTTTTCTAAAATAGAATCTACTTAAAGTTTTTTGGTTTCATAATCCACATCCCTTTTTTTCTTTTTTTCTTTGGTGATTTTTTCTTTTTTTCTCTACCCACCCACATCTTTTCTCTTTCTTTTTCTTTCTTTTTTCTTTTTCAACGAACACTCCCAGAATCCTAACTTGTTCTACACATTGTATGATAAACGATACTTTAGGCTTTCCAAGCTTTCCTTTCTTTTCCTCTCAGACCCAAGATCCTAGACTACCCATTGGATGTTCTCAATTGGTGCTCTTAATCTCTCAAGTTTTTGCAAAATCGCAATCACTAAATCAATCAAAAGTTCTCACATGTGTTTAGGCTAGGGTAAAAGGGAGAGAGGGGAATCATTCTAAAAGGGAGAATGACCGAGTTCGGGCAAAAGTGTATACGCTAAAGTGCCCAAAACTCGTTTGAAATAAGAAAAACATGAATGTATTGTGTAGTCAAGATCATGTTAATTAATGTTCAGGATTAAACTCAAATAATAATGAAAGCAATCCTAAGCTAGCAGGCTTCAAAATCCGAGGACTTAGCTTTTTAAACTTCCAGATCAAGAACTTAAACTTCAGGACTTTTCAAAACTACACGAATGGACTAGATGATTGCGAGTAAAGATGTTTAAGCTCTCTTTTGAAAATCGAATGAAAACAAAATTATTTTTGGTTTTTTTTTCTTGAAATTTTTCGATTTATTTGCTTTTTTCTCAAAATCAACATAACTATTAACAATGCATGCAAGATTTAAACAAAATAGAAAACGACATTAGTACTAAGGCGGTTCCTCCCCCAAACTTAAATTCCACAGTCCCTGTGTAAGCATAAGGAAGGAACCTAAAAAGAATGAATACTAAATGCGTATTTACAAGAGGTGCAGAGGGTTACCTAGAAATCTTGGTAGGATCCATACCCATACATAGAAAGTATTCTTCGTTCTCTGGAGCCCATTCTGGTTCATCTCTGAATTTATCAAAACTACATTTTTGTGCAAGCAAAGGCTCAATAGGGGAAGGACCTTCGGGATTATAAAGCTGAGCTGATACGGGACTAACACACCGTCAACGAGTAGGCTACAGAGAAGCGTGACCTCAAGATGGAGAGATGAAGGAAAAGATTATTGAGATGACCTCCCAAGTTCATCGAGCTACAAGTTCGGCTCCCAAGATCGAGCGAGTCATGGAAGAAACTCAGAGAACACCATTCACGAGCAACATCACTGACATTCGATTTCACCACGAAGGCAAGATCTGATGTCCGATCTACGAAGGAAACACAAGTTCGAGAAATTACATGACTGTTTTCATAATCGTAATGGGTAGAACCGACTTTGCCCCAGAAGAGCGAGATGTCGCTTACTGTAAGCTATTCGTAGAAAACTTTAACGGAGCAGCGTTCAGTTGGTTCTCGAGACTTGAGGCGAACTTAATCGATAGTTTCCGCACCCTGTCTACTGTCTTCCTGAAGCATTATTCCATGTATATCCAGAAGAGTGCGTTGAACGCCGACCTTTAGAATCTATCTCAAGGAGCCCGCGAGTCATTTCGCAAGTTCCTCAGCAGGTTCGAGGACGTGGTGTCCCACATAACTGTAGCAGCTGACGCGCCTATAGCAGCCCTAAGAAACGCCCTCTGGTATGAATCGATATTTCGCGATGATCTTCTAATAAACTAGCCGGCAAGCCTAGATGATGCGCTACACCGAGCTACCCACTTTGTAGAAATGGATGAAGAGCGTGAAGCACTAGCAAAGAAGCACACGCTAGTGAAAGTTCCGAGTTCGAAAGAAAAAGTAAAGGAGTAGTATAAAGAACCTCACCAATATTACAATAGTAATTCCATGAAGGATGGACGGACGGCCAAGGGAGTCGCTTACGTCGGGAAAGAAAAGCAGTAGTCGGAAGATCTGCAGCGACACAAGAGCGGCATATCCACGACGACCAATGATTCGACGCTTCTACGAGCACTGGTAAATAGAAATTTTTGGGTTTCTATGGTGGTTTATCAATGAAGTATGGGTAAGATGGGTGATCGGATTGTCGAACCAACTTAGGGGTAAATAACTCACAATTTCTATGGTAGATTTTACTAAGTCTAGGTAAACACAAAAGGGGTTTGTCTGTCACTAACAACTCCTACGCAATTAAATAAACAAAGCGATAAATTGAAAATGAAAGCAAATAAACTAAACTGAAGATGACAAAAATCAGAAACGAAAGCAAACTTATGGACTAAGGGGATTGATAATCGGTAGAACTTTTCATGCTAGATTGGTTTACTAACTACCTTTGGTTTATTCTTTGTCTAGGAATCTCTAAACTAGACTAACTCACTCTCATGATGGAAGCCCCTTTTCTAATCCTACCATTACACAAATCTCTTGGCAATGAACCATGATTAAAAAGCATTAAACAAAATTTCATGCAATTAGTCAATAACTTAAACAATCTCTTGGAAAGAATCGACTAACAACTTATTCATCGTTCGAGAATTCTATCAAGAACCTCTCGGGTTATAAATTTCCTAAGGATCTAAATTAGGTTAGCTACTCCTATTCTGTCATTAAACGCATGAATAAATTGAGAATACTTATTCTATTATAGATCTAAACCATTTAATCAAAATCTACCAATCTAACCCCTAATCCATATGTTTATAAAAACTACTCACAACTCATGCCTAAAACACTTAGAGAGTTTTTAGGCATGATTTGTGGGAGGGATTGAGATTAGAAACAAGGAATCAAAACAAGAACAACAAGAAAAACAAGAACAATCATATAAAATAAAATTGCATAAAATAAAAGTACCAAAAAATCTCTCACAAATGAGATCTAAAACTTCAAAACCTAAGAAAAACTGAGAGAAAAACGTCTTTAGGGTTTTTGGGGTTGGTTCTTTATATAGGAGTAAAAAAATCGAGCTAAAAATGGAAAGTAGATTTGGGTTGGCGGAGCCTCAGCCGGTCAGTGCGGACCGGCGGGCCTGATCTAGTGCTCCCTACTCGGGCATCGGCGGTCAGTGCAGACCGGTGCACTTGACCAGCGCTCCTCGTCCAGAGCTCCCTGCTCGAGCTTCGCTGGTCAAGACTTCACCGGTGGGCCTGACCGGCGGTCTTCCTCCAGATCTCTCTGGTTGACGTCCACCGGTCTAGCTTGACCGGCGTGGTCATGACCGACGTGAGTGGAAATGTCGAGACTTAGCCGTTTTTGCTCGTTTTTGCTCTGTATTTGTTTGGTTCCTCTCTTTTGCTTCCTCCGCACCTGAAATGATGAAAACATGCAAATGCAACCTAGAGACTCTAAAATGCATCATAAACTAACGAAAAACGAATGAAAACCGAGAGGTAAAACCGTAAATTTCACACTCATCAACTCCCCCAAACTTAGTCGTTGCTTGCCCTCAAGCAAAACAAATTGTAAATTAAAGGTCGAGGTTTGAAAAACAAGAACCAAACAGCCTAAAGTTTTCGATGAGAGCGCTTCCAACCTAACATGACTACTTGTCTCATCATTCGAACATCGATACCGTCAATCATCATAACTGTGCCATGTCATTCCACTTAACTAGCCTGATCATGCTTTCCTACATTCAATTTGAACAAGAGTGGAACATGATTAAGGCACACAATGCTTTCAATCGGTTCGGTCTAATAGGGATTCAGTTGCAAAAGAGAAGGTTTCACACAAGGCATGAAGGTCGATTGTAATTTGGTTTCTCACGCGGAGTGAAATAATTATAGCAAAATCAGGAAAGACAAAGAGCGATTGGGGCATACAATTTTGAACATCTATTTTTCCCCCAAACTTCGACTCTAGTATCTACCCAATCCTATCTTTTCAAATCTACTTCTTCACCATTTCTTCTTCTTCTTCACTTAGGGATTTTCTTATTTTAAACTCTTTCTATTTCATCTAACTCCAAGGCTTTATCCTTTTCTTTTCTTATTCTTTGCTTCTTTTTCTTTTCTTTTCTTTTCTTTTCTTTTCTTTTCATTTCTAGTGTCTACTAAGCCCTTGACTTTTCTTATCTTATCCCTTTTATTCTCCTGTGTGATTATTTTTCTTTCTTTTTCTTTCTACTCATTCTCTTATCTTCTCTTTTCAAGCTTTTACATATCAATCTCATTTTTCAAAGCCTAGTTCTACCCAAGATTTTCTTTCATTCAATCCAATTCCCAAACTTCCTAAACTACCCAAATAGATATTCTCTATTGTCGCTCTCTATACTTTCAGGTTTTTGCAAAATTGCAATCACTGAAATTAAAAGGAGGACTCACATGAGTGTTTAGGCCAAGGGTGCAAAAAGGGTTAAATGGGAATCATTCTAAAAATGAGAATGTCCGATTTGGGCAAAAAGTGTTTCGGTCTAAGGTGCCCAAATTCGTGCTTG
>OVAO01000231.1:0-24546 GCA_900406285.1 Biscutella auriculata
GCTGATTCGATCTGCACAAATCTGTCTCAGTAAAACGTTCATAACTTTTGAACCACAAATCTAGGTCTAAGAGTGAAGAACAAGCTTACCAAATTTCAGATCGATTCATTCACATTTACTCCATCGTTTTCGTCATACTCCATGACTAGTCAAATCTGTTTTCCATAAATGCCACTGTTTTCTCTTAGAAATTCTATTTCTCTCCCGGAGAATAATTCCAGCTTTCCAAGGACATGATGCACGAAAATAAAGTCTTAAAACCCTAAAAATCATTTTTATAATAGGGTTTTCCTTGAGTAGACAAAAAAAAAGGGTTTTCCTTGATCACATTTTATTGGGCTTCTGAACTTAAAATTATACCCAGTTTTTATAACCTCATAATTCGTGGGCTTGGGGTGTTACAGTTATTATCCACCAAATGATTAGAATTTCAAAAATACATAATTCTAGTGTTTTACAAAATCTTTATATGATTATGGACTATTATATACAAAATTAGCATAATTTCCAAAAATACAATATTCTAACATTTTACAAAATCTCTTAGTTTTATGGATTGTTTTATATCAAATAAAAGTAGTTTTCCAAAACACAAATTCTAGCATTTTACAATTTCTCTTAGTTTTTATAGACGGTTATCTACCAAATAAACATAATTTCTTAAAATATAAATTTATTGTATTTTGCAAAATCTTTCAGTTTTTGTAATCCACCAAATCAGAATAATTTCCTAAAATACAAAATTCTAACCTTTTACAAAAAGTCACAATTTTTGTGGGCTATATATATTCACCAAATCTGAATACGTTCCCAAAATAAAAAGTTCTATTGTTTTCCATAATATGTTAGTTTTAGTGAATTATTATCTACTAAATCTGCATAATTCTACAAATTACAAAATTCTGACATTTTAAAAGATCTCTTAATTTTTGTAAAATTTTATCCACCAAATGAGTCGAACTTCCAAAAATACATAGTTTTAGTGTTTTGAAAACCTTTCTATTTTATAGACAATTATCCAATAAATTAGCATAATTTATTATAATACAAAAACTTAGCGTTTTACAAAATCTTTGAGGTTTTGTAGACTATTATCTACAAAATCAACATAATTTTTTTAAATACAAAATTTTAACACTATTATAATATCTCTTTACTTTTATAGATTATTATTCGGCACCAAATTATTATAGTTTTCAAAACACAAATTATAATATAGATAATAACTGTAAAAATCGAATACAATCAATATTGATAACTTATCGTTACCTTTTTAAAAACAATTGACTAGAGATAATTTACTGTTTAGTACGATACGGCCTTAAGTTTAGTATAATTTACTGTTATGACATGATCACATATATTGTTGAATGCTAAAATGACTGATCTAAAGTATTAAAAAGCTAAAGATTATAACATCTCGTAACTTAAGAAAAACAACAACGAAGCGTGGAATAAATGACAAGACATGAGTTTCATGTTCACGCTTGCAGTTTCCAATTGTCAACTTTGTTTCACTCTTTTTTGTCTGCCACCTTTTTCTTTCTATTCATTTTTTTTCTACAACTTTTTTCCTTGCTATATAGTCTACAATTTTAATTGATATGCACAAAAAATCATGTCCATTTTGATTTCCTTCTCTTCTCTTTTTATTGTCAAAACTCAAGACACCATAATTTTTTTTTGATTAATGTGGATAATCCGGGTCGAAATCCAATTAATCTGATATGCAAGTTTATGGAAAGTATTTATATCATGTTAAACATTGGAGCTTTAATGACTAAAAAAGATACCTTATGATAGGAATTACACATATCTCTAGATTCAAGATCTATTAGTTTTAAAAAAAACATTTTAAGTTTCGAGCGAAATTTAAATATGAGCTTCAACAAATTTAAATCTTGAGATTTAGGTCGTTATTTTTTTACCCGATCATCATCGCTGAACTACATAATTTTTTTATATATATTTTTTTTTGAAAACTCAGAACATGAATTTCTAAATACAATTAAACACAAAGAAAACACTAGACCACGAGACATTAGGCAAGACACCATAATTGTGGTGAACTACTTTCTCTCCACTTCTACCGCGAGAACTCGCGCTTGATCTCTTGAATCACCAATGTATATATAGAGTGAACATCAACCAAGTATACATGTTACTCTCTTTAATTGCATATGTGAAAAAGCCGATAAGTTAGGATCTTGGCTGCGAGGATCATCAGCTAGTGAATTGAATTTGTTGTTTTCCCATTCGTTTTCAGACTATATACGCGCCTAATGAACTAACTATGGTTTACTTGGATATTTACTATTTTTTTAGGTTCTTAACCTTTCATGTGTGCTTCACGCCTTTTCTAATGCTTTATTTTGCAGTCTTTGTCCTTTTGCAATATAATAAGCAAAGACACATTCTCGCTTCTGTTGTAACGGTCATTTTCTCTCTCATGCGATAGTAAAGGGGAAATTTGTTGTTCAAATCCCTAACCCCTCTTTTCACCGGTGCCGGTCCCTGGCCTCCGTCGCCGGTCCGCCATGACCAAGAAAAGAAATCCCCCTCTCTCAAATCCCTCTCTAAACCTCCATCCTTCATCTCGCCCTCCTTCGAACTCACCTCCGCCGGTTAAGTCTTCCGCTCTCCATTTAGCCGTTGAACTTGTAGCTCCTGCAACAGCTCCAGCACCAGCCTCGACCTCCGAAACCCTGGCTGCCTTAGCCTGCGAAGCTCCCTCTACTGTTCATGTTGCTTCGGCGACAAGTCTTCAACAACCCTCTGCCTCTCTAGAGGCCCCACCCTCTCTGGTTAATGCTGGAGTTGCCTATGCTCCAGATAGTGGTCGAAGCTCTTCTCCAGTTAAAGTTGTGTCTGTTAAAACATCAGGCATCCCAGAATCAGTTACTCCGAAAGCATCAGTCGCACAGTCTTCAAAACTATCTTGGACTGATGTTGTCCAAAGTAATGGTCAGAAAATGTCTAAGAAAGGAACTCTTTTTCTCCTGGATTCAGGAGAGCTTTGTGTTAAAATCCCGAACTCTATTATCACCAAGAACAAGAAGATGGGATAACTTTGTTATAGGACAATTTCGAGGGAAACTCCCTACTCCAAGAACTCTTCATGCCATTGTCAATGGCATCTGGAGTAATAAAATCAGAGATATCACCGTTTCTCGTCTGACGGATCGAGCTTACTTGATACGCATTCCAAATGTTGCCGCTCGATTGAGGGTGCTAGCTCAGGGGATGTGGCACATCGACAATCAATCGATGTTTGTCGCCAAGTGGGAACCAGGCCTTTCTCTGGAGATGCCGAAACTATCTTCAGCACTGGTTTGGCACGAATTTAGGAACGTGCCTCTTCAATTCTTCAATGTCGATGGGCTAGAGCACATAGCTGGGCTGTTAGGAGATCCTAAATTCTTTCATCCATCGACAGCAAATATGACCAACCTGGAGGTCGCCAAAGTGTTCACCATTGTTGATCCTACGAAGCCTCTACCTGAGACCATTTTAGTTCAATTCGACTCAGGTAAATTTCACAAAATCGAGGCATCCTCTACCTGGCTCCCTCCAATCTGCGAGCACTGCAAGGAAATTGGACACGGAGTAAAGAGTTGTCCGACCGCTCCAGTTACTTGTTTGGAGTGCAACTCCTCGAGTCATTTAGCTAAGTAGTGTACCCGACGCAAACAGAGGCCGAGGAATCAGCCTAGGTCCTCACTTAAGAGAAAAGGGGAAGCTCTCCCTCAGAATCCAGTTTCGAAATAGTCATCGGATAAAGGTGATGCCTACGCTTCTAAACTAGCACAACCACCTCGATCCAACAAGGTTGTTATTCATAATAGCTTAGCTCTAGCAGGCACTGAAGGCATCTGGGTGAGAAAGTCTAGGAATTCAGGCATAAAATTCAGTACGCCGCATGAACCTTTCTCCTAAGTAGCAGGCGACACCCATCATAGGTAAAAGAAAAGAGATTTAATCAAACCATGGCTACAACTCATTAGATGTGGCATGCAACAATTTCGGCTATACGTCAAGCATGTCTACTGGTTCAGATTGACCGTCTGAGGATGATGACAATCCTGATGATACTGAACACTTTATTCCTTATGTCTCATGAAAGCTTATGAGGCAATTGAAAGCCATTCGTAAAAAGCAGACTCCCCGGGGCTCAGGCTCCAAATCAAGAAATTAATCATGTCGAAAAGCCTTTTTTGTTGGAATGTTAGAGGATATAACAACTCTGTAAAGTGGCGTAGCATTATGAGATGGTTTCGTAGTAAAAATCATTTATTGGGTTGTCTCGTTGAGACAAGAGTCTGTGAGCATAAGGCAGCGGATTATATTAAGCTTAACTTTCCCTCATGGAATTCGGTAACTAATTATGAGTACGCTGAGCTTGGTCACATTTGGGTGCTTTGGGATCCAGATACCTCTGTTCGAGTTCTTCACAAATCGGATCCGGCCATCACTTGTCGTATTAAATCTCGCTTTTCTACTAAGGAGTTTGTTGTTTCTTTTGTTTATGCTAAGAACGATCAGCACCGCATGAAATTGCTTTGGGATGACATTACTGCCACAGTGCAGCATCAAGAAGTCGTTGACATGCCATGGCTATTACTTGGAGACTTTAACCAAGTGCTTCATCTGGAAGAGTCCTCCTCAAACAGTACAAGAGTCACTTCAGGGATGGTTGAATTTAGGGATTGCCTCCAGGTTGCGGACCTTACAGACTTAACTTATCGAGGGAATGAGTTCACTTGGTGGAATAACAAGACTGAGAATCCTCTTGCGAAGAATCTCGATAGGGCTGTCATCAATGAGGAATGGCTTTTGGAGCATCCATCTTCTTTTGCGGATATAGAGACTCTTGGCTGCTCGGATCACAGTCCAGTCGGGATAAGATTTAATTATCCAGTTCAGCAAAGAGTTCACCCTTTTCGCTTCTCCAACACAATCATAAAGCCGCCTACCTACATGAGTGATATTAACCAGCAGTGGAATTCATTGAGCATTCAGGGCACTAAGATGTTTGTTTTCGCCAAGAAGCTCTTTTCTCTCAAAATGATATACAGGAAATTGTTTAGAGAGAATCACTCTCAAATTGAAAAACGAGTCCAGGAGGCCTCCGAAGCTTTGCGAGTCGCTCATGATCTCCTTCTAGCTTCGCCCTATATTGTAAACGCAGCTGAGGAGAAACGCACTTATTTAAAGTGGCAAGAATTGTCAGCAGCTGAGGAGACTTATTTGTGCCAGCGTTCTTGTGTATCGTGGATTAAGGAAGGCGACTCAAACACTCGATTATTCCATAGATATGTGGCAGCTAGGCGAGCAAATTCTCGCATTCACTACCTTATTAATGACCAGGGAATCAAGCTGGAAGCAATTGGCCAAATTCAGAACCACTGTGTAGAGTTCTACACCAACTTACTGGGACATTCTCCTTCTCCAACAACGAGATCTCAGTTTGATCTTCTTGCGGACGTGACAACCTTCAGATGTGACGATAGCATCTCATCTCTGCTTCAAGCTACTGTTACTCCATCTGAAATATACTTAGCGATGATCAGTTTTCCTCGCAACAAAGCAGCAGACCCGGATGGCTTCAACGCTGAATTTTACAAATTTGTTTGGGCTATTGTAGGCGCAAACCTCACTGAAGCAGTGATGGAGTTCTTCCAGAAAGGAAAATTATTAAAGTAATGGAACGCCACAAATATAGTTCTGATTCTGAAGATACCTGGAGCAGATTCTATCTTCGACTTCAAGCCTATCTCCTGCTGCAATGTCACCTACAAAATTATCAATAAAATTTTAGCCAGAAGTCTGCAGTCTGTGCTTCCTATGATGATCTCTTCCTCTCAGTCCGCCTTCGTCAAAGGTAGACTTCTTGTGGAGAACGTGTTGTTGGTAACAGAACTAGTTCAAGGTTAGAATCACAAAAACATCTCCTCTCGAGGCTTGCTTAAGGTTGATCTAAGGAAAGCTTTCGATACGGTGAAATGGGATTTCATCCTTCACGTTCTCAGAGTGGCGAGATTCCCTGAGGTATTCATTCAGTGGATCTCTCAATGCATCACTACGCCGTTCTACACGGTTTTAGTCAATGGTCAACCATGCGGATTCTTTCAAGGCAAGCGAGGCTTGAGACAGGGTGATGCGCTTTCTCCATCGCTGTTTTTCATAGCTATGGAGGTATTTGCGGGACTGCTGAATCAAAACTTCTCTGCGGGCCTGATTGGTTTTTCACCCAATGGTTAGGAACCCTCAGGTCACTCATTTTGCGTTTGCTGACGATGTGATGATCTTTTATGACGGCAAATATGTGTCTCTCTGAGGAATTATTCACACCTTAGACGAATTAGAGCTTCTCTCTAGGTTGTCTATGAACAAGGCGAAGTCCGCTCTGTACACGGCAAGATTGAACCCTTCGGAAGCTGAGAATTCTAGAAGACTAGGCTTCCATTGTGGTTCTTTCCCTTTCCGGTACCTGGGCTTACCTCTTCATGCCAAAAATCTAAGTATTGTTGATTGCTCTCCCCTTGTTGACTCTGTTAAATCTAAGCTCAATCTTTGGTCTTTAAAAACTCTCTCTTTTGCAGGAAGAACTCAACTTATAGCCTCAATGATATATAGCCTGATTAACTTCTGGATGGGGGGCGTTTCTACTGCCTAAGGGATGCATCCAACATATCCAAACTTTGTGCACTCGATTTCTCTAGGTAGGAGACCCGGATAAGAGAGGCGGAGCCAAAATATCATGGAAGAGCATATGCCTCCCACGAAGTGAATGGGGACTTGGACTAAGGAATTTTGCAACCTGGAACAAAACGATGCAGTTACGCCTCATCTGGCTATTATTCTCGAATAGTGGCTCGTTATGGGTAGCCTGGAACGCTGAGCATCGACTTAAACGCAACTCTTTCTGGACCGATACCATCACACCAAATCACTCTTCAATATGGAAATCACTTCGTAATCTGAGACACTTAGTTGTTCGTTTCCTCTGGTGCAGGTTTGGCGATGGACACACGGTAAAATTCTGGTTAAACAACTGGACGGGGAGAGGACCTCTTCGAAACCTGATCACTGATGACGATCGAGTAAGGTTGCTGATGGGTATTCCGTTGGAAGCAACAACTGTTGAAGCTCGTACAGCAGTGGGTTGACACTTACCTCCTCAACGTATCAATGACTCTCAACTCCATCTTCTTCGGACGATTCTTCAATCCCACACACCACTGCCAAGGAATGATGTTAACTCTGATGAATTCTTCTGGAGCCATGATTTCAATCAACCTATAGTTTTCTCAACCCGTGTGACGTGGGAAACTCTTTGGCCAGCAACGGATATCAAGCCTTGGACTCGAGCAGTTTGGTTCAAAGGGCATGTCCCTAAGCATGCATTCTGCTTTTGGATCGCAACTCAAGACCACTTACCAACCCAACTCCGGCTCAGGTAATGGGGAATGCAAATTGATGGCTTTTGCTGTCTATGCAGCCTTACAATAGAATCAAGGGACCACTTATTTCTCCATTGTGATGTTGCTATGCAGGTCTGGAGTGAGATTCTCAGGAGATTAGGTCATTCGATGATTCACTTCCACATTTGGGACTCCCTCGTTTCTTGGATGCTGTCGAGGACACCGGGAATGTCGCAAACGCTTAAGCGAATTGTTACTCAGGCGGTGATCTATTTCATTTGGAAGGAGAGGAATTTGAGACTTCACAATGCCGAATCAAGGACTGCTCCATCGATGTGCTCAATCATAGACATGCGTATCAGGGATACACTTTTAACAAGAAAGAATAGGAAGTCCTTCTCTGTTTTGTTGTCTGCTTGGTTCACTTTTGCAGAATAGCTCTGATCTCTTTCAAGCTTCTGAACTTAGTCTCAAACTCATTTCTTTTAAGTTCGGTAATGGCTATCATCTGAACAAGAGTTAGTTATTTAAATCAGTTGCTTTGGAATCTTGTATTCAAACAGTTTTTGATAATATATTTACCTTTTGTCAAAAAAAAAAAGATACGCAAAGACACATTATTGGGGTAGGGCTGGGCAAATTAACCCAAACCGAAAAACCGAATTAAAACCGACCAAAAAAATAGAGACCGAACCCGAACCGAAACTGAGAAAAAAATCGAATGGATAGTAAATTTTACTATCCAAATAACCGAAACCGAATCAGAACCGAACCAAAAAATAATGGATATCCAAAAAATCCAAACATAACCTTAAATATTGAATATTTGTTAGTATTTTAAAATATTTGATATATTTTTAATGTTTAAATATTAACTTTTTGTAGATATTTAATATTTTTAATGTTTTATTCTCCGTTCATGTTTATTTATAGAAGAATTTGAATATTTGTTACTGTTTCCTATATTAAATTTTAAATTTTAATATTATTTTTTTTTAATTTTTAATATTGTTTTATATATTTAATATATTTTTGGATATCCATATCCCAACCGAACCCGCTTACATCCGAACCGAACCGAACTGAAAATAAAAATTAACCGAATGGATTCTACAAGCCTAACCCATAAAAACCGATAACCGAATGGTTACTAACCAAACCCGAATAGAAACCCGAATGGATACCTGAACATCCACCCTTATTGGGATAGTATATAATGATTATTGCAAGTTTCCAATCAATATAGATTCACTAACTTTTAAAATCTGTATTACTGTATAGCAAAACTACAAATTAAAGACTATATAAACACTAATTGCAGCTTTGACAAAAAAAAATAAAAAATAAACACTAATTGCAGCTCAATTTATTGCTGAATGGAGACGTCAATAAATGTATCGAAAAGGTCCAAAACAATAGTATGATTTAGCATTGTTTCATAGCCAAACATTTCATATCACTAATCTGTCGCTATTTTCGATTATTAAGGATGTGTTAAATCTTGGTGGATAGAAACACAAAGCTTTTAAAATACGACAAGAGGAGGCTAAAGAGAAAATGACATGGAGATTCGGATAAGAACACAGTAAAATGATGAACTGAGATTGCATTATACATAGTATTCTCCTGCTTTTTATTTTTAATTTAAGAGTATGTATGTATATAAGATATACATATAACTTATATATATATATAACATGAATTTTGTTGTTTATAGATTTATATATCCACTGACAAGTTAAAGTTTACAACGATTGAAGCTTGTACAGTGACTTGCACCATAAGACAGTTGGTTTTTCTAAAGTGAGTGTTGCTTTAGGTTGGTCCATTTGCAAATTTCTTCGTCTCTCTCGATTATATTTCTAAGTTGAGCCTCTGGGTCGTGGACCTACCCAATATCGATTAAGGAAAATGTTAATTGGGATATCATTTTTAAAAATTTATATGAAAACAGTGGAAATATTTTTAATTTAACTATTATCTTTTAAAATTTTTATTTGAATTAATTTTATTTATTTAAATGATTTGTAAGATATCCGTTACAAAATTCCCGATAAACCTTTTATTTTTAATTTTTAATGTTTTATCAGAATTTTTTCAAAAACTTTCCAATAAATTTCCGACGGTAGCTAATTATTACCGGAAAAATATCAAATTGACGGAAAATTTAAAATTTTATGATATTTTCATAGAGATTTCTAACGCTCTAAAAATATTTGCCGCCAAAATTTTGAAATTCCTTGTAAATTTGAAAATGATGTATAAATAAAACCTTATTCTCATATTTTCACAACTCTAAAATCAGTACATTTTCTCTAAAACCTTAAAAAGTTAGCCTTAAGTTAATAGTTTTATTTTAGATAATTAGCTTAAGATTATAATAAATTTTAAATTAGATGGTTAATTATATTTAAGTTTGGATTATAATAGATTGTTAGTTAGGTTTAAGATTGAATTATATTTATATTAGTAGTTAGACTTAAGATTGTAATATTTTAAATTGTTGAGATTTAATCAGTATTATTATTAGTTTGATATTTTATAATAAATGTATTTTTCTAATATGAATATTTTGTGTTTTATGTTTGTAAGAAATACGAAACAAGAAATTTAAGAATTAGAAAATACACATAAATAAGAAGAAGCGAAAATTATTCTCTAAACGAAGAAAATGGAAAATGAAACATGATTTGGATCTAAATAAATTTATTTACTATGAAAATCAAGAAAATTTCCGGGTAAATAATGAAAGAAGTAATTTTAGATATACTTCACTAGACTTTTAAAATTGTTATGTCTTATCTGTTTAATATTTGTAATTTTAATTAATATTAAATTATCAAATTAGTTTTAAATTTTTATTTATTTTTAAAAATCCATCGAAAATTTATGATGATTTTTTTACATATTTTAGTTAATTTATGTAATTTTTTAAAAAAGTATATGTCGGAAATTTGTTTAAACTCTGGTAAAATTTCTGATAGATGTAATAAATAAAAAAAATTCGAAAAAATTCGAATGTATTTTGATTTTCAACAACGCTTAATTGACAGATAAGATCCATCAAATATTTGTTAGAAACAACATATTTGGATGGATTATGATAAATTTGCATGCGGAAAATAGTATTGTTTTCTCGTGGTGTAGATAGAAACCAATATTTTATATGTCCATTAAAGTTTATCTCATTTTTATTGTTTAACATTTTTTCTTAAACCTCATCATTTCATTGTATAATTGAGAGCATATTAGAAAGAAAAAAAAAAAAATCTCAATTCATAAGTTGAAACTATATATATAGCATTTCACAATATTATGAAAAAACAAAAACAAGTGATGCTAATATTTCAATCTATAAAAATGTTTTACGATCCGAAAGTTTCATTATTCGTCTAGAAAACTATATATTACTAATGCTAATTTGGTCTATAATTGGCGGTTAGACGCGAATTGCCTCATGATCAGCTACAAATATTTTAACTTATAGAATGCATATTTGATCTAAAATTATAACCACATTTAACATTTAACCATTTAACAACCAATGTTTTTAACCGACAATGTTAATGTTAATATAGTAAAAATTCGTATTTCACAATTAGATAACTACACAATGTTAATGTGTTATCCAGTTCTAATATTCTAGTATTCATCGTACTACTGTCTACCACATATACCAATTTACGAACACATACCATGTGTGGTATCGGATTTGTGATAACAAAGTTTGGATTTGATATTAAACTAATTAAGATCGATATTGTTCTTAGAAGTGGACAAGGAAAAAACATGTTCACAACCATTCCCGTCTAAGTTCTCTCAATGGATCGATACAAGTAAACATAAATATAGAAATCAAATCACAAACCAAAATATTTGTTACAAAGTACAAAGACTATATGCTTTGAGCCTTTGACTGATCATAATATATCTAAATCTTAATTAAATTATAGGATCTGTATAGAACTAATCAAGAAAATTAACATGAACATAACAAATNTGATACAAGTAAACATTAATATAGAAATCAAATCACAAACCAAAATATTTGTTACAAAGTACAAAGACTATATGCTTTGAGCCTTTGACTGATCATAATACATCTAAATCTTGATTAAATTATAGGATCTGTATAGAACTAATCAAGAAAATTAACATGAACATAACAAATCATGTGAAATAAATCTTGTTGTGTTGTGTCTGTAATAAGGAGACAAAATGCTCAGCGCAAACTTAGCCGACTGTTTAGATTATAATCCCACAATCATGGTCTAATCTTCTTCTAATCATTCCTTTTTTTCTTCTTCTTTTAAAATTAAAAAAAAAAAAAAAAAGCGAATTATGAACTCACTTTTCTATATTCAGCAGATCTGATCCTCTCAATTAAATAATTTTTATTTTTTCCTTTAATTTTTGCTTATGTCAACATTTGTAAGTGGGCATGATGTGTCTCAGTTTTCGTATTGGATGAATTCGTACGCCGAATTTATATAAACCAATCAACTTGACGATTATGTTTTCTTTTATAATAATAAATAAGAATATATTTTATGAAATCTGTTTTTTCAAATGGCATTATATATAGTTCAGTCCTATTCAGGCATACAAGTCCCATGTGCCACTCTTAGTTGCTACTATGCCATAATTATTTAATTAATTTACGAATTTATTTAACAAATAATGTTACATTGTTCAACCTCTTGTTTCACAACCTCTAGAAATGTAAGAGCTTTCTATTTTTCTCCATTACGAGATATTTGTCTATTTTTATTTTTAATTTACTTGGATATTTAAGTTAACCAAATTTAGTGGCAATTAACATCAACAATGAGTTATATATAAATATAATTAATTTAATGATATTAATTATTAGATTGAAGTCTCAATTCTCCCTAAAAATATTTGAAAAAAATTTAGATTATTAGGTTGATATATTATAATCCATAAAAATTATCATATATATATATATATATATGTCGGAATGCCAATTAATTAACGGCAGTAGAGAGCTAATACATTTGATAAATTTAATAGCAAAAAATTACAAAAGAGAGAAATTTCATGAACTATCGTTTTTTGATGGACCACTCATAAATCCGTTTTAAGTAAAATTTATATCTATATATTGAAAGTATAATTACTGGCCATAACACTTTACTAGAGTTGCGCACGTGTTTGTTTTTTGAAATTCACACAACAATTGCTGACAAAAAAAAAAGAAATTCACACAACAATTAAAAAATAACAACACAATTTCACCAAAATCATCATTTTTTTCATTATCGAATTTAATTAGTTATTTTAACTAAATATTTAGTCGGCTATAGATTTAGAAATTTCGCAGATTATTAATTAGTTTAATATATATATATATATATATATATATAAAATTTATTATTGAAACTGTTAAGAATGATTTCTATTTTTAAATAATAGTTTTTTGTTGTTTTACAGTAAATTTATATTTGGTGAAACTTTTAATGTAATAAATTTAAAAATCTTAAATTGTTTTAGTCATGCATATTATTTTAATTTATTATTAAAATTGTTAATTAACTAATTATTTATGTTTTTAATTTTATTGGTATTTTATATTTGAAAATAAATTTAAGTTCATAGATTTATAATTTGTGAAAAACATATATATATATATATATTTTATTTTTCTTTATGCAATCATTCTATTATAACAATAAGCCAATAACCATTAAAATATAGATTTTACTAACATAAAATTGTGTATATATATTTAAATATGTGATTATTTCAGAATATATCAAATAATATTATTTTATAGTATTTATACACTCATAATTATTAAATTCTAACAAATTAAATTTATATATAAATATTATATCTCTATGTGATTACGAAGAAGATTGAATTTGAATCAGTGATTTATATTATGTTGTAATAAATACCGAATGAAAATAATAAATAATAAAACTGGTCGAAATTGATATTTTTTAAAATATCATTATATATTAATTTTAAAAAATAATATTATTGTAATAAAATATTCATCTAATCATCAATAAAATAGTTCATTATAATATTTTGTGATAGACTTCTCTAGACAAAAGAAAATTGGAGAGGTGTTTCAACTTTCTTTCTTAATGAAGGATAATATCGATAATTTGTATTTTAAAAAGTAGTAGGTTTTGAATTTATTTTTAAATGATGAGAAAGTGATTTTATTTTATAACCTCTATGAAATTTAATGTTAATTAGGTTAAAATTCGAACTATCCTCAAATTAATTGTTATTAAAAAGGAAATTTATTAATTTTCTTACTTATTTAATGTATTTATTAGATTTTATATTTTTTTATTAACTTTTCAATTAATTAAAATATTTTCACAATTTAATTTCTAGATAATAATTTGATTGACACATGAATATAAAATAGTGAATTTGACATATCTCATAAACAATGTAATCAATAAAATAATTAAATATAAATATGTTTAATTCATGTTTAAAATAATAGATTTAATATATATCATAAAAAATAATAAACAGTAAAAACAATTAAAGATAAACATGTTTAGTAACAATCAAACATATTTAAAATGTCAGATAATTAAAATAAAAAAATTAGAAAATTATGGTTTTAATATGTGATGTTCAATATTTCTCTTAAGATTATTTACCTAGCTTTACTTGTGTTAATAAATATTTAAGGTACATGCATATTACCTACCTAGCTTTACATATGAAGGTACATGTATATGATTATATGGGAGATGATTGCGTTGTCACGGACGCAATCTATCGTATAATATATGCGTCTGCGTTTTTGTCCAATTACTTCCTTATCACAATTGTTCACAGATAAAAAGTACAAACATATTATTATGTATTGTAAACTAATCGTCACATGAAGTATTAATGTCGTATCATCGTATGACAAATAGATTTGAGGTGGACATCAACTTAGTCCTATCTTTTCTTTTCTTCTTTATTTAAAAAAAAAAATTGGTTTGGTTTGGTTTGGTCGCCTTATCTTCCACGTCTCCTCCTAATCAAATCACATAATTGCATTCAATTTTCAAAATAACAGAAATATAGAAAACGTCTTCGTGTTATAATTCAAGTTTTGGTTTGTAAACATTGACTATTAATCTTTAATTGACTGGTAAACAAACTATATACATGGACTAGTTTTTACCAAAGAAATAAATAGGATTTTTATTAATTCCAATGTCCTAGAGCAGAGAGGAGAGCCAGGTGATTTCTTGAGCTGTTTTTACCATAGCTTTGTATTCGGCTTCAGTATAAGATCGAAATATTGTTGATTGTCTCTTTGCGGAGCAAGAAACCAGATTAAAACCAAGGAGAGTATATAAGCCATTTTTTTTATCTACGAGTTTCCTTACAATCCGCCCAGTCACTATCACTGTATGCAGAGAGAGTAAGATCTTTGCTTCTGCGTATATTTAATCCCATAGACAAAGTCCCTTTGAGGTATCTTAATATACGCTATTGAAGACCAATATCAGAGATTATGGGGTTGTGCATTCTTTGACAGACACAATTTACTGCATATTGGATGTTTGGGTGAGTTATTGTGAGGTACTAAAGTTTTTCAACCAAGCTACGAAAGTAAGTTGGTTCAAAGAAGGGTTATGTATTCAAATTTTCTAACTGTTGAGGAAGAGGTGTGGGCATAGGGTTGCATTCAGACATTGCAGCTTGATGTAGGATATCTGAAGCATATGCAGATTGATGGATAAATATTCAGAGTGTTGTTGTAGTTCAATACAGAGAAAATATTTTGGAGTCCTAAAATCCTTCGTCGAGAATCGGAGGTGGAAATATTCCAACAACTGCTATAGGCGGATGAGATCATTTTCTATAAGGAGAATATCATCAACATATAGTAATAACACAAGAATCTTTCCTTCTCAATGATATGTGAAGAGAGAAGGATCAAACTTGCTGTAATAGAATTCGAAATCCAAAAGGAAGGGGCTGAAAGTATAAAACCAAGTCCTAGGAGCCCGCTTTACTCCATATAGGGCTTTAGTGAGATGACACACATGATTTGGTTTTGTTTCATCTACAAAACCTTGAGGCTGATACATGAACACTAGTTCTTGAAGCTCACCGTGAAGAAAGGCATTTGAGATATCCAACTATTTGACTGACCAAACTTTTGAAATAGCAACAGTGAGGATAATCCGAATTATTGCAATTTTGACTACATGACTAAAGGTTTCTAGATAGCCCACTTCTTCCTTTTGATCAAAATACTTAGCCACTAGACGAGCCTTAAGCTTGTCAATGATGCCTTCTGGTTTCAGTTTTGTCTTAAATCCCATTTGGAGCCTAATATGTTCATATCCTCTCTTGCAGGCACAAGAGTCCAAATATTTAACATATGAATCATGTTTATCTCATCAAGGACAACTTGATTCCATCATGGACGCTTCATAGCTGAGATAATGGATTTAAGTTCATTTGTGGTGTATTTAGATGCTAGGAGAACATACCAGGTGTTTGGTTTGTGTATCCCAGCTTTAGAATAAGTTCTTCATGGTGTGTAGATTTCCATTCACCGGAGGTGCTTCTGTAACTGGTTCAAGTTCCAGAGGTAAAGTTTCTTCAGTAGATGACTTTGGTTCAACATGATGTTGTTCCCCTAACACTGATTCTATTTGATCCATTGTCATAGGTTGTGGTGGAGGGACTGGAGGAGCATTGTTGTTCATTTACTGGCGTATGAAGGACTAATTTGTGTGGGATTTCAAGAAGTTGTGTTATAGACCTTGATTCATACTGCCAAGCTTTCAATAATGGTGTCTGAGACCTTGGAACCAGGGACTGGCATCTATTCTTGAATGGGAAACAATCTCCATCGAACAAAACGTGTCTACATATGTAAACTTTGCCAGTTGGTGGGAATAGACAACGATAACCCTTGTACTGAGATGTATAACCCATGAATACACATTGTAGTGATCGAATGTCGAATTTGTGACTGGTTTGAGGTCTGAGACAAGGGTAGCAGGTTGCACCAAACGATCGAAGTGAAGTATGGTCAGGTTTTTGTTTGAACATAGATTCATATGGACTTTTGTTGTTCAAGGCTGATGATGGAAGGAGATTGCAGACATAATTCATAGTGAAGAAAGCTTCAATCCAATATTCAAGAGGCGTGTTGCTGTGAAACATAGTTGATAGACCAAGCTCCACTAAGTGTCTATGTTTTCTCTCGGCCACACTATTTTGTTGGGGTGTGTATGGACAAGAGAGAATATGTTTGATTCCATTTTGCAGTAAGTGTTGTTTCATTAAATTACTGGTAAATTCTCCTCCTTCGTCGTTATGAAACGTTTTAATCTTTGTCTCAAATTGTTTCTCAACTTGTCTTTGAAAAGCAGTAAATACTGAGAAAAAATCAGACTTTGAACGCAGAGTACAAAACCAAGAGAACCGAGAGAAAGTCATCAATAAAAATTGCATAATCTCTGAAACGTTGAGGTGATACAACTGGTGAAGGTCCCCAAAGATCACAATGGATAAGGTCTAGGGGTTTCATAACAACATAATCAGAAACAAAAAAACGGTAACTTTGAACTTTTCCCCATCTGGCAAGGCTCACACACAGGGGAGTTGTTGTTCTTATTGACATTTATCTTCTTGTTGTTCTTAAGGTGTTGCAGAATATTCAAATTTGAATGTCCAAGTCTCAGGTGCCACACATCCTCTCTAGTTGAACACTGTCGATTATAGTAGAAACATACAAACTCTTGACTCTGCAACATATATAGGCCATTATGCTTGGGTCCTTTTGACACCACTTTCTGAGTTTTCTGATCAATAACACACACCTTGTTAGAATCGAAGAACACACCGTAAGGATATTCATCAAACAGTTTAGATACAGAGAGGAGAAACTTTTGTATATCCGGACACACCAACACATCAATAAGAGGAATCATACCTTCAGTGGAAGAAATGGTGGTTGAACCAACATGCGTTATTGGTAAATAAGTCTCATCTGCAACCATCACAGTGTCACTTCCATCATATGTGGTTGCATCTTGAAGAGAGTTTGATGATGAAGTGATGTGAGCGGAAGCACAAGAGTCAGAATACCATTCTTTGCTAGTTTCATCAGTGACCTTAAGAGATGAGAATGCTTGAGTAACCTGAGGAGTTTGATAATTATGATCAAACCGATTATAGCATTTTATGGTTGTGTGTCCAAGCCTGCCACAAATCTGACACTTTGCGCGATCATTTGTATGTTGCTGAGGTTGTTGGTGTTGTGAGAATCCTCTATGTTTTGAGGTAAAGCCACCACGCCTTAAGTTATCACTGGACCGTATCCATCACCTCCCCTTTGATTCTATTCAACAAGTTGTGTTTGGAACACCATGTGAGGGGTAACTGTTTCTGAGGATATGCCTAGAGATGAGAATCATCTACCTCTTGAGGAATAACCACCACGCCCTTTGTTATCACTGGACCTTGAGTATCCCCCACGTCCCCTTTGATTGTATTCAACAGGTTTTGTTTGGAACACCATGTGAGGGGTAACTGTTTCTGAGGATGCATATGACTGGAGACGAGAAGCAAAGCTGGATATTTCTGCTACAACATCATAAAAGGTTGGAGTTGGAAGTCTTGACATGGAGCTTTGAACCACCGTGCATATCGGGTCATAGTCACGTCCAAGGCCATTCATAAAACTGAAGATCTTTAAAGATTCTTCCACTGGTTTCCCGATAGAGCTTAATTGGTCACAAAATGCACAAAACTCTTTGCACTAGGAGGATAAATCTTTACCTTGGATGGTCATAATTTGAAGCCGTCTCTTTAGCTCAAACTCTCTGGCAATGAAGCTCTTGTAGGAATTGTTGGCCAGTGACAACCACACTTCTTGAGAGGTCTTCAGACAGTGAACATACCCCAATACTTCTTCTGTAAGAGTCCCACAGATCCAAGATTTTATGAGTTTACCTGTGCAAATCCATGCTTCAAACTCAGGCTTTGGTGTTTCTGTGGGAACATCGTTGTTGATATCGAGAACCATCGACTCATGTGGAGAGATTTGGCCATTGACGAAGTCTAGCAGTTTCTGAGAATGTAGCAGAGACTCTAGCTAGGTTTTCCATAGCAGATAGTTGGAGTCATTTAATTTGATAGTAACATAACCTGCAATGTGGGTATTAGACGAGAAAGGATATGGATTTTGAGTTTCTGCCATTACATCGCCTTGTTAAAGGATTATAAGCTCTAATTCCATGAAGGATTTGAGAAACTTAGCGAGATTCTGAGAGTAGAGACATTGAAAAATATAACTTCTTGACTACTTTGAACGATTACAATACTAGAGGTTAATATAGAGAAAGATTAGAACAATCTAGCTCGTACAAGACTAGAGAGTTGTATGGATAAGAGGATGAAGAGTAACAACTTGTTGCAAGTTCATGGCGGGAGGCTCTGCAAGCTTTCTTTTAACGTTTTGCAGAAGATACGTTTTCTTCATCCTTTCTTCATTTTGAATTCCTTTTGTCTCTTTCTGATCTTGAGCAATTGGGACTTGTTCTTTTCGTCCACTGTTGTTGGACTGCTGATCCATCTTCAAGGAGGTAGAATTGGAGATATTGCTTATAGTCATGAGTTCAAAACTCATTTTTCTCATTTTAATTTTCATTTAATATTTTATCCAAACTGCGTAGTTTTGATATTTATACATGGATATATACAAATTTCGAAATTTGTATACAACTGAAGGTTCTTTTGCGGATTGACTATGATTTAATGAATTTGATTTACAACTTTTGCATATGCATGATATAGTTGTAAAAGTTGTCATGATTGATGATAATTTTTTTTGCAAAAAAACCTATATAAAAATCATCATTATTAATTGTATATAATGTTAAAATTTGGATAGTAAATACGAAAAACTCTTAAGTAAATATTTGAAATATATGAAAATAGATTATTAAGATAACTTTTCTAAAATAAGATATAGTTTTTATTGACAATACCTATAACATAGAACATATAAAATTAAATATTAAATAATATAAATTTATAAAAATGTTTTATTTCCTTCTTAAAAGTGAGTTAGCTAGTAATTATTTTGAACTAACACGTATACAATAAATTTCGATATAAGTTAAAAAAACAATTTTATGTTAAAATAATGATATATTAGTTTACAATCACAACAAAGAAAAAACAACTAAAATTAGAAAAGCATAGTGGACAAAAGATAATAATTAAAACACATCATGTAGATAATAAAGTATTAAACATAGAAAAAATATAAGTGGGTAAAACAAAATAAAAACATAATATATAAAAGGTATATTGAAAATAAAAACTCAAAATCAAAATGAAAATTATAATTATTTCAATATTTAAATTTAGGTAACTAATATGAAACCAAAAATAAATATTTTTAAGAACAAATATATAATACTATTATGATCTACCTCCCTGCTAGAGATGGACATATCATATTCCTCTTTTTATGGGTTGCAAAGTATCATGACTGCAAAAGACATGTTAAATAGGGGTCTCAGACGAACGGTAGGACATGGGACGAATATGAAGGTTTGGAGCGACCCATGGCTACCTTGTGTTCCGGTTAGATGGTGATAGCTCGACAGCCGGAAAGGGAGATTAATCAGGACCTACGGGTTAATGAATTTCTAGACCATGATACGGGTCTATGGAAGAAACACTTAATAGAAGATCTCTTCTGTCAAGAAGATGTGCAGTTGATTATGGCGCTTAGACGTATGAGGTACTCGGACCAGGATGGTTACTCATGGTTATTCACAAAATTTACCTACTCAGTAAAATCTAGTTATGATCTAATAGCCTCACCGGACATCCGAGCCTCAAATCCGCAGTGCGTGTTCCCTAACACGTTGGTTCTTTGCGATCAGGTTTAGAAGACGAGAACATCTGGAAAGATGCGTCACTTTATGTGGTAAGTTTTCGCAGGATATGTCCCCACTTGTCATAACCTTACCTACCGTCACTTGTGACAAGATATGAGTTGTCCGAGATGTGGTGCTCCTGAGGAAACTATCAACCATCTTCTCTTTGAGTGCCCCATGCCCTTCAGGTGTGGGCTTTATCGGACTTTCCATCCATTTCGGGTTGCTTCCCATGTAGTTCTATCTATTAGAACATGAATTTCTTGTTCTGGAGAACAAAGAAAAAGGCCTCCAGGAACCCAAAAGGAACCAATTTCCATTGATCCTATGGTATATTAGGAAAGTTAGGAACGAGAAAGTTTTTAGAGGAGGTAGACAGCAGAGGTTTCTCCCTCGCACCCCCACATCCCGATCTGCCAAATATATGTCTTTTGGGCTGATAGTGGTAAGATCAGTGGGATTGGGTGGAGCCTAACAATGATAGATGGAAAGACCATCGATGGATACCGCAATGTAGATCAGCGCTGCATGCAGAAGTGGAAGGTCTTCTCTGGGCGATGACTTATTTGAAGAGACAAAAGTTACCCACAATGCGATTAGTGACTGGTTGCTCAGATATTCTTGATATGATTGAGAACCCAGATGATTGGCCGACTTTCCAAGCGGAGTTGAATATCTTTTTTCATTCTCGTGCGACATTCTTATGTTTTGAATTGGGTTGGATTCCCCGTAGACAGAATATCTGTGTTGATAGCTAAGCTAAGGCGGCTAGAGTACGAAATACTATTTTTTCCCATGTTTGTCATGATCTCTTGGTTGATGCGGACAATGCGATCCAAATCAACCAAGCAAACTTGATATAAGTAATTGAGTTTTTGTTGACGAAAATAAATATAAGACTATTATGATCATGTACTGATAATTGAATATTAGGTCAATTAAAAAATATTATATCAAATCTTTTTAAAAAAACTTTATAAAATAAAGAACACGCGTGTTTTCTCCTAATAGTATGATATAATTACATATGAGATATCTTTTTAAAAATTAAAATGATTACCTAATATTATATATTTTAAATATAAAAACATACTTAATATTATAATTTTTATGAAAAATAATTTTATTGTAAATTTAATTTAATTTAATTTAAGAATATATGAAAGAACGACATGCTAATATTTTATATTAAATATCTTATGGTTGTGATATGTCATCAGTATTTTAATACTAAACTCTTTTGATTATGACTCATAAATAAAAAATGTTATTTTAATATAGTGGGATATGAAACTTAAACCTTTTTTTTGCCTTTGTAAGATTCATTTACACATTAATGAAACAAAATCGTATATACGTATTTGCCTTAATATCATTTCGGTTTCTGAACTCAATTCAGCCAAATTAAAATCTAATTTGATTGAATAATTTGTATTTTCCAGAATTTTTTTTTTTTTTTGAATTAACTCATTTTATCCAACATTCGAAAAATTCAATGTGTTTGAGTCGCATACGCAAATATGCTAATTTACAATGAAACGATATTTTAAAAAAAATAAGGTTGTTTTTTATGGTTATCAACTGTTTAGTAATAAATAACTGATCAATCAATTTCACTTGGCTGGTTAGCAAAGTACCATAATCGATCTGAATCAGAAGAAATTAATTAAAGAGATGGAAAGAAACACGAGAGATTAGTACAAAACGTCTCTGTGTCTCTCAATCTTTAAACGACAAAAGTCTTAATGAAACATATGTACACACATTGACATTGATGTGTCTTTCATTGATAGAAAGTAATTAAAATTAATTTTGAAAACAAATTCAAACTGAAATGACTTCTACGATAATAAACTTGTACTAAAGCCAAAAACGTTGTATATCTAAAGTGGGTTTCACTGTGGCGCAGTCCACATCTTATCTGGTACGAACTCCTTCTGAACCGTCGGATGGAGAAATTTGATCGTACGATGGGCGATGATTTCAATTAATTGGAGGTTAACATCATCTTACATGTTTCGGCCGAGTCAAAATGCTTTATCACGTTAAGTGTTCATTGCCATTACGGGCAATTTGATAAGAGAGCTTTGATCTTAAGTCTTTCATTTTTATTCATAAATTATTTAATGAACCCAACAGCTGTTTTGATTGATACTCTATTTACTTTTCTCGTAGACTATTATGCCCTCTTCACGAAAACCTTTCTCTTAATTGATTTTTGGGGTTATATCTTGTGTTAAAACTTAAGTGATTAAGTAAAAACGTTAACTTATCATACATATTTATGAACTACAAAACTTCTTTTTATTAACTTTTTAGGAATATATAAGTTTCATTCTTTAATTTGATTTTATGAGACTTGCGCATTTAAAAATTCTTTCACATTTATTTGGTTCAGCATTTTTTTATTGGAATTATAACTATAAAAATTTTATCGGATTACAACGACACGAAATCGAATATTTAGGACTAAAACAAAGATCTAAAAAACGAATAGAGCCCATCGAGAAAAACTTCAAAACTAAAGGATAATTAACAAATTCTCAAAGTTATATAACAAACTCATAAAACGAATATACACAAACAAAATAAGTCTGAAAAAAATTTGAAAATCGTTACCCATATCATGAAAATCCTGATAACCCAAACCAAAATCAATAAAAAAATTTGATCTATCGAATGAATCTACTAAATAAAACAATCTTATTTGATCTTAGTATCCTAAATTTTAAAGTTACTATGTATATTATAACTAGTTAGAATTTCTTTTTATAGTNTTTTAGAAAACCTCTTTTTTAGAAACCACATGTATAGTTAATCATTCAGGTGGGAGATGACATAATTTTATAAGATTTCTTAACAAAATTATATGATCAATTATTTTGTTAAAAAGAATCGAAATTTTAATTTGATAATTAGTATTATTAAATAGCCTATCACTAAATCAACAATATTTGTTAAATCAAAATTTCTATTTATTTTTTTATTTTTATCTCTTAATATTTTTGGTATCTCATATATACAAGTAGATTTCCTGGTTATGCTAAGAAAATTTTGGCGTGAGTTAAAAATTCAAAAGTAACAGAAGCAAGTATATATATGATAAAACATATTTGTTTTCAATTAGAAAAAGGTCTAAATTAATTCTATAATGATAAAATAAAATACTGATATCTTATGTGTCCGGTCTTAATAACTACCACATGGGACATCATTCCTAAGGTCTTCAACACTCTAAAACGATACCATTGGATATAATAATATATAAGTATTGAGAAATATATACAAGTCTTTAGAGAAAAAATAACATTAGATGGACCGACAAAGGGTTCAAAGGGTGCCATTAATGGAGGCGACAACACTCGGATCCCCACAGATTCTTTCAGCTTCCATGTCTCTCTCTCTCTCTCTATCTTTCTCTCTCTACCACTCTCTATCTCTCTCCATACTCTCAACAGTTGAAGTTGCACCCAACATGAGTTTTGAGCAAACCTACGCACCTTTACACCTTAAATATGATGCCCCTCAAGCGTAAAACTCTTCAAACACACTTCTCTCCTCCCATTTCTCTAAACCCTCTCTTGATCTCTCTCTTTAATTATCTCGAACAACAAGGTATGGACTTTCAGCCAAACACATCTCTGCGTCTAAGCCTACCAAGTTATAATAAGAACCATCAAGTAAACCTAGAACTTGTTCTCGAGCCTTCTTCCTCTTCTTCTTCTTCTTCCACGAACTCATCATGTTTGGAGCAGCCTAGAGTCTTCTCATGTAACTATTGTCAAAGAAAGTTTTACAGCTCTCAAGCTCTTGGTGGCCATCAAAACGCTCATAAGCTTGAGAGAACCTTAGCCAAGAAGAGTCGAGAACTTTTTAGATCCTCGACCACTGTTGATCATTCCGAGCAGCCTTACCCCTTCTCCGGCCGTTTTGAGGTATACGGCCGTGGCTACGAAGGATTTGTCCAAAGTGGAGGGTCGAGGGATTTCTCTAGCCGCCCTGTGCCGGAGAGTGGTCTCGATCAAGATCAGGAGATGAGTCACCTTGACTTGTCCTTAAGGCTCTAAATTAATCTTATATATTTGTCAGTCTCATATTATCAATCTTCAAATTGATTGTTTTTTCCGGTAAGTTTTATATTGCTTATTAGTCATTTTCCTCTATTATGGTACCTATATATGTTTGGAATTAAAAGAAGTTAAAAAGAAAAA
>OVAO01000232.1:0-25053 GCA_900406285.1 Biscutella auriculata
AACCGGAGCACCTAGACCTAGGATCCTTGCTTGAAATCTGTTTGCCTGATCAATTGCTTGCTTTTCATTTTCTGCTTTTGTTATCTTTGCTTTGTTTTCTTTTCTGGTCAGTAGGATTTGTTAGTGACAAACAATTGACTATCTATTGACTTATACTAGACTGATTCTCCTGAGTTTTAGTGTTTTGATTGCTAATCACTCCCGGATTAGATTTGACATTTTAAACCCGATCTATACGTCATTTGACTAGTAAGTAGGAAAAACCCTCTTACCAAGGGAAAAACCTGCTTATCAGCTACTTGTTTTTCAAAAATCGTTTGTGTGTACCTAATGGTTCTATCCGAGAGTTGTTGATTAGGGAAGCTCATATGGCGTCCTAATGGGACATTTTGGAGTAGACAAGACCATGAAGGTAGCTCAAGACCATTTCTTTTGGCCACACATGAGGAAGGACGTGGAGAAGCTATGTTCTCAATGCATCAATTGCAAACAAGCCAAGGCTAAAACTCAGCCTCTCGGTTTGTATACACGTCTCCATATTGCATCTAATCCTTGGCATGATTTATCTATGGATTTTGTGCTTGGTTTGCCTAGGACTAGACACATACATGATTCCATCTTTGTAGTTGTTGATAGATTCGCTAAGATGGCTCATTTCATTCCATGTCATAAAACGGATGATGCTTCCAATATTGCAAACTTGTTCTTTAGAGAAGTGGTTAAAATTACATAGCATGACTAGGAAATAGTTTCGGATAGAGACACCAAATTCTTAAGTCACTTTTGGAGAACCTTATGGAGTAAACTTGGTACCAAACTATTGTTCTCTACTACTTGTCATCCTCAAACGGATGGACAAACTGAAGTTGTTAACCGAACCACGGCCATGCTTCTTAGAGCCTTAATCAAAAAGAACTTGAAAACTTGGGAAGAATGTTTGCCTCATGTCATAGCCTAGATGGGTTGAATTCATCGAGACCTTTCCCTATGTCATAGCCTATAAGCCAGGTAAAGATAATGTTGTCGCCCACACATTATCAAAGAGGTACACTCTTCTCTCTAGTTGGGATGCTGGACTCTTAGGATTTGAGCAATTGAAAGATCTCTATGCTACTGACCTTGACTTTAAGAGCATCTATACAGAGTGTTTAGCTCATTCTTTGGATCATTACTATATCCTTGATGGCTACTGATATACTCGGTTTTTATCGTCTTTTTACCCATCTTTTACGATCATTTAAGCATAGATTATGATGCATTAGAGTCCTTTAGGCTTGCATATTGTATATATTACGCATTTTTGGTGATTAGAAGATCCAACATCTATTGGGAGCAACAAGGACCAAAAAGTCAAGATTTAGCCGTTTTCGGGCCCTAAAATCGGTCTCGGGCCATGCAACATTGACCGAAGGATCTCGGGTCAAGGAATATCGGCCAAGACCACCTCAATATCAACCACCTCATGCCCAAGGAGCCAATATCAGCCATAGGGAGAGGAGCATCGACCATGGAGAAGGCAATATCGGCCAGGCTGTGGCCGATACTCCAATATCGACCTATGAAGAGCCAATATCGGCCATGCCTTGGACGATACTCCAATATCGGGCAATGAAGAATGAATATCGGCCACCCATTGGCCGATATTGGATGAGAATTTTGCCAAAAATGGATGTTTTCGCTCCTGATCTCTCTCCTATAAATAGTCACCTCATGCCATCATTTGTAATAAGTAGAGTAGAAGTAGAATAAGTTGGATACCACGTTTTAGGCTTTTAGAGAGCGTTTAGGAAGTTTTAGTGGCCTCCTTACGGAGAGCTGCTATAGTTTTCTTTCTCGTTCTTAGTTCGTATTTTAGATCTTGTAATGACGTTTGGTTAAGGAACCTTGCCTTAAAAATTCAATTTTATTGCTTTGTTCAATTATTATTTGCGAGTAATTACCCTTAGGTGATTGGTTAGGCTAGATCAGGGCATTGGGTCTATAGATCTGGTGTTCCGGGGTTTAGAACTACAACTATCTTATGTGATAAGGTACTCTTAAGGCTTGATTGCAGTTCGGCCGACCCAATCATGACCAAAGAAAGCTTCTAAACCCTAAATGGATTAGTTAGCTTTTAGTTTCTGCCTTATTCAGTTTTAAATGATGTTCTTGATTGCCTAGATATGCAGACGCGAGAGCGCGATATTGAAGCNAGCATGTTAGGATAGCATTTAGGATGGGTTATGGGAAAGTCACTGCTTCGGGGTTGTCAAAGCATTAAGACACGAGAAAGTAGTGTTAGAGTTACCCCGAGAGAGGCTCTTCGTGCGAGAGTGGCTGAGTCCAATTTTAAATCCTTAACCCTAAGATAAGATTAAAACCGGAGCACCTAGACCTAGGATCCTTGCCTGAAATCTGTTTGCCTGATCAATTGCCTGATTTTCATTTTCTGCTTTTCTTATCTTTGCTTTATTTTCTTTTGTGCTCAGTAGGATTTGTTAGTGACAAACAATTGCCTATATTTTGACTTAGACCAGACTGATTCTCTTGAGTTTTAGTGTTTTGATTGCTAATCACTTCCGAATTAGGTTCGGCGTTTTAAACCCGATCTATACTTCATTTGACTAGTAAGTAGGAAAAACCCTCTTACCAACGGAAAAACCTGCTTATCAACTACTTGTTGTTGATTAGGGAAGCTCATAATGGCGGCCTAAATGGACATTTTGGAGTAAACAAGACCATGAAGGTAGCTCAAGACCATTTCTTTTGGCCACACATGAGGAAGGACGTGTAGAAGCTATGTTCTCAATGCATCAAGTGCAAACACGCCAAGGCTAAAACTCAGCCTCTCGGTTTGTATACACCTCTCCCTATTGCATCTAATCCTTGGCATGGTGTATCTATGGATTTTGTAGTTGTTGATAGATTCTCTAAGATGGCTCATTTCATGCTATGTCATAAAACGGATGATGCTTCCAATATTGCAAACTGTTATTTAGGGAAGTGGTTAAATTACATGGCATGACTAGGAAAATAGTTTCCGATAGAGACACCAAATTCTTAAGTCACTTTTGGAGAACCTTTATAGAGTAAACTTGCTACCAAACTATTGTTCTCTACTACTTGTCATCCTCAAACGGATGGACAAACTGAAGTTGTTAACCGAACCATGGCCATGCTTCTTAGATCCTTAATCAAAAAGAACTTGAAAACTTGGGAAGAATGTTTGCCTCATGCCGAATTTGCATATAATTTAGCAAAGCATTCTACTACTAAACTCAGGTTCTTTGAGCTTGTTTATGGATATTTGCCTCTTACCCCTTTGGATTTAATACCTCTTCCTTTGAGTGAAAGTTTGAGTATAGGTGGTGTGAAGAAGGCCGAACAAGTCAAGTTGATGCATGAACAAGCTAAGGCTAATATTGAGTCCAAAACTGAATATTACACTAAGCACGCCAACAAAGGACGCAAGGCTCAAGTCCTGAATGAAGGAGATTGGGTTTGGATTAATTTGAGGAAGGATAGGTTCCCGGAGGAAAGAGATTCCAAGCTTAAGCCAAGAATAGATGGCCATTTTCAAGTCACAAGAAGAATCAATGAGAACGCCTACCAATTGGACCTCCAAGGTAAGTATAATGTGAGTTCCACCTTCAACGTTGCTGACTTCATTTCTTTTGGTATAGGCCCCTCGGATTTGAGGACAAATCCTTTTGAAGACGGAGGGGATGATACACGCTTGGATGGCAAGGAACCAATTATGCCCGAGGAAGTACCATCTCTCCAAGCACCAACTGGTCCCATCACTAAAGCACAAGCGAAGAGGCTTGCTGGAGCTATCATGCACGCATGGGAAGACTTGGAGATGACTTGCTAAGTTTTGAAGGAAAGGGAGCCGGATGCACACATCAAGGAGCTAAACCAACATTGAGATGGTTCGGGGTACTCTTTTACCTTCAGTGGGTTTTGTTCCAATGGGTTTTCCCACCAAGGTTTTAATGAGGCCCATTTGCACATGAACCAACTCTCAAGGTTGCACATCACTTATGCAATATAGCCGTTATTCTCTCTTTGTGACCTTGTCGTTTTATCCCTTCTTTATTTGCATTTTGGCCCCTCATGTTTTTGGCTTCTTCTCTTCGTTAGTATTTAAACCTTGTGGTGAGAAACCTTTTCCTTAGCTAGCATTTTGAATCAAAAACGAGAACTTTCTCATGTTAGCTCTTTCTTCTTAAAGTGTTTCATATCTTGAGAAGAACCTAAGTGATTCATATCTTAGGTTTAAGGTGTATCTAGAGATTTCCACCTCTCTAGTGGTCCTTTTCGTTCATTCCCTTTCATTTCCATCATTCGCATCATTCCATCATTACCCATCACCCATTTCATGTCCTCACCATCGTTCTTCTCCCTTCGCCGTCAACCGCCGGTTCTGTTCCGATCGATCTGCCTCATTTGCCTCAAGACTCAACCCCTCAAAGTTCTAGCCCCATCGGAGTTCGTTTGTGCGAGGAAGTTTCTCAAGAAAATTCTTGTACGGCCCGACGAGGTCGTACCGTACGTACCGGCGACCTTCCATTGACAACCATCGACCAAATATCACCTTCTCGTCATTCCCTCTCGACTGAACCTCATCATTTCTCACCAAAGAGAGCCTCAAGCAAAGCCGTCAACTTTGGAGTTGATTTGGTCGAAGGAACACGCTCAACTTTTCTTCTGTACGCCGGCGTTCCGTACCGGCCGTACCAGACGCCACCAACTTCAAATCCATCGACCATCTCTCTTCCTTTCTCTTATATCTCTCGACTGTTCTTCTTTTTATATATGATTGGTCGACAAATAACAAAACTCACTTCATTTGATCGTAGGTTTGAGAGCTTTGGACGTTGAGGCCTCTTCGTCTTAGTCGGCCATCGACGGATCCATCTCCAAGGGTTGTTTCACGTGACCCAGCGTGTATCATATTCAGACTTGAATGGTGCCTTTCCCTTTCTTTTAATCTGATTCTATTGCTTAACAAGTTCCTTCCCCACCAAAACCTGCTCTATGATAACAACCTTATGAAGCATTTCCTCTAGCTCAACATAATGTTGCAACTCCAAGTGATCTTGGATTTCTCGATTAAGGCCTCCAAGAAACCGAGCCATAGTGGCTTCTCTATCCTCTTTAAGGTCAGTACTTAGAAGCAACATCTCCATCTCTTGGTAATAATCTTCTACGGTTTTGGAGCCTTGATTGAGTCTCCCAAGCCTCTGGTGCAAGTCACGATGGTGGTGGTTCAGAACAAACCTCCTTCGCATGGCTGATTTCAAATCTGCCCAAGTCTCTATCGATTCTTTCATGTTCCTTATTCGAGAACTGACCATGTGGTCCCACCAACTCAATGCATAGTCATGGAACTCGGTGGCTGCCATCCTAACCTTTTTGACTTCTGAATACCAACGACATTCAAAAACAAGCTCAATCTTCTTCTCCCATTCCAAGTAAGCATCTGGATCACTCTTGCCATGAAATGGTGGAATCTTGATATTGAAGCCCTCAATGTGTTCTTGTCTCTGTTCACACTGATAGGGCCTTAGAGAGGCTTGGCTTGTGTGCTTTGAGAAGGCTTCTTCTTCTTTTTGGTACCTTGGGAAGGCTTGTCGTTGTGGTAAATTCCTCTAAAACCTTATCGGTTCCCTTCTCACATCTTGGGGACCCGCTTCATCAAACTCAGCATCATAGCGTCTCCCATTCTAATTCCACTCCCTTTGTTGCCTAGGATGGGGACTTCTTGGGTCTCTACAAGGTCTCATCCGTTGAGGGAAAAATTATTCTTCTTCATCCGGGTAAAGCTCTCTCGGACGTGGCCGTTGTGGGGGCCTTTGATCAGCTTGTACTGGAGGTTCTGGGGCAGGAGGATGAAGTTATCTCCTTAGTTCATCGAACTTCTCATTGAACAGCCTCATGAGATTGGCGGCAAGATCAGGTGGTCGTGGCGGTATGGTCGGAGGCTCGGCCATAAATTCGATTAGTGCTGGTGGAATGCGCCTTCCGGCTGGCGGAGATTGAACTCTTGTTGGTGAACTAGAGTGAGCTTTATTCCCTTGAGAGGCACGCGTTTGGTAGGGATGATTTACCGTGATTGGAAAGCTTGGGCGTGTCTAGGTGGCGAGACTTAAAGATCATATGTTGGGGACCGCCAGAGGCGGCCATGAATGCTTTGTCTTGTTTCCTTTTGCCTCTTTAATATCCACTGTCCTTTTCTCCCTGGTGGTAAGATCAACGCGTTTGTCCTTTCCCGTGGTGGGTGATTGGAAGAGATTGGTGCGCTGGCGATCGTACGGGACGCTGTCGGCTAGTGTGGTGGTCCCAAAAGCACCCGATGGTCACACACGCTCACAAATGACACAAAGACTGCTTTTTGCTCGTACTAACATGTATTTTCCTCGCACAATCAAACATAGAGAACACGAAAACTCAGTTTTTGAACGCCATTAATGAGTTTGGGTAAAGCTTGAACATGAATGCTAATAAACCCAAAATTTCACAAGGAAAGCCCAAAACTTTCAAGGAAGAACTTGTCGACCAAGAAAGCTTAGGTCTTTTTCAAAAGACACAAACTTTAAACTCAAAAAATCTCAAAATGGTTTGACAAAGATCCGATCTTGTAATCTGAACCACAAAATCCGCTTAAAGCTCACAAAGTTGACAACTTTTAAAAAATTTCGAAACAAGCAAGACGAAAGACAGCTTTAAACAAACCATAACTAACTTAACAACATCAGAGTAAACGGAAACAGAAATATTTTTAGGTTTTCTTTGAAGATCCTAAAACAACTAAACGCTAAGCAAAATAAAAAGAAACTTTGGTAAGGAAGGAAGAACTCCCTGAGGAATCCGAGTGAGTTAGTCAAGCTTGGGCTCTGATACCACTTGACGTATTCCTTTTCACGATCGAGCTTGCCTTGATGACTCAAGAGAAGGCGGCCACGACGGTGAGGGCGACCACAAAGTGAGAGCTTCGAATTCCTGCGTTCAAATAAGACAAAACTTAGTAGGACCCTTAAATAAAGGTAAAGAACAATTTTGATCGAGAGAGAGTGGAATGATAAAGAGGTTTGGTCGGAGATGGGAAATGGAGGTTGTCGGGTGTCGCCGGTACGGACGCGCCGGCCGTACAGAGGGACCAGGGGAGTTTTCCCACAACCAGATCAATGCCAAAGTTGATGCCCTTCAAAGGAACTCTCTCTATGCTAAAGATGAAGATCAGTTGAGAGAAATAGTTGGAGTGAAGAGTTCTGGACAAAGAAGATGTTTGAGGTCGAGGCGGAACAGCCGGTACGGCCTCGCCGGCCGTACCAGTGAAAATTTGCGTGAGTTCCTCATCTGGTTGAACTCCAATGACAAATATCTTCGGTGGTATTCGATAATATAGGGAATAAGGAAGATCGAGCAAAACAGAATTGAGATAGAACGAGATCCGAACGATGGAACAAGATTTGGTCTTGTTGCCTCGGTAAGGATCGAATGCTAAGCCACTTTGCCGAAATGACAAAGAAGGATTGATCGATTTGCTTAAGAACAAAAGGGATGATGGTTTTCGGATATGACACACAGAAAACCCTAAGGAATATTACACATCCTTAGAGAGAACCCTCAACAAATATCATTACGAAAATAATAGCTTGAAAGTTGAGTTTGCCAAAAACGGCTACATGGTCCTTATATAGCAAACTTAGATAGAAAGGAAAACCCTAAAAAGGGAACATGAAACACGGAGTTTTGGATAGAACCAAAGAGAAGTCTCCAACCGCTATAAGGCCATTTGAATGGTTCCCTTGGTGCGGTCATGAGGTCTAGTCCAATGGCCTCGTTAAAACCTCAGTGAGAAAACCACGTGGGACAAAACTCACTGAGGGAAAAGAGTACCTATAAGACCTCTTGATGCGACTTAGGTAGATGAAGGGGATGAGAGGAGGTAGTAGATGGCCGGTCCTTCATCCTTCCTCCAATGGTCATAGCCACTCTCTAGCTTGTCCCAATTCCTTGTCAATGCGTTAGCCAATCTTCTAGGTTGAGCTCTAGTGACTGGTCCAGTTGGGACTTCAAGTGTGGCTTCTCCCGATTCGGTCTCAACTACTTGCTTGGTCGGGCATACATCAATGCCTCTCACCATTTCTTTCTTTGAAAGTAGCTCAAATCCTCCAAAGATTAGATGCCCAAATTGAATATGCCAAAGCCAAGACTCCTCCTTATAACACATTTTGAGGCATCTTGCAACATCGCTTTGAATGTTAAGAGTAAACATTCTATTTCTCGACATTGGTACCTTAGTGATGAGATTGTTTGCTTGGTCTCTTATAGAAATGTTATTATCCTTTAATTGGATGTCATGACCCTTCTCTAAGCGTTGTCCAAGGCTCAAGATGTTGGTCTTCAAATTCGGGATGTAATAAACATTAGATATGAACTGATGATCTCCATTCATTAATTGAATGAGAATCTTTCATTTTTCTTTCACCTCCATCTTCGATTCATCTCCTAACACCACATCGGTTTTCACTGATTCATCAAGCTTCACGAGAAAGTTTCTTTTGCTGCACATGTGATTGCTTGCACCGTGATCAAGGTACCATTTATAACCTTATCTTGTTCATCTTTTTTGTATGCGATCAAAAGCATATTGTCTTCTTGGCTTCTTTCTTCAATGTAGTTGAACTTTTCTTCTATGTTCTTGCTTGGAGCTTGGAGCTTTTCTTCAATGTAGTTGAACTTTTATTCTATGTTCTTCTCTCTCTTTCGGGGTCTCTCAAACTATCCTTTTAAGTTTAAGACAAACTCCCTTCATTCTCTGGTTCAACGTAACCTTTTTCGACTATCTCCTACACTTCATGTGCTCCCAGTATAGCGATCATTCTCGTACTTCAATTGTTATAGTTGCTTTTATTAAGCAAAGGAACTTGGAAGGGAACATT
The DNA here is from genome assembly GCA_900406285.1 of Biscutella auriculata. Lineage (NCBI taxonomy): Eukaryota > Viridiplantae > Streptophyta > Magnoliopsida > Brassicales > Brassicaceae > Biscutella > Biscutella auriculata. The sequence goes on from OVAO01000232.1 coordinate 8,931, forward strand.
TGAGTTTGCCATCTTCTAGCTCTGATACCACTTTGTTGGGATAAGATGATTGAGAAAGTGTTTAAAAACTTTGAGAGGAAGTAGAAATTTTATGAAGCTTTGAGATGATATAGGAATAAGCTTATAATATTTCTTGATTTTTCTTAAAGATTACAAAGACGAGATGAATGAGGTATCTATAGCCTCCATTTTACAAAATATCTAGATTATTTTAGGAAAATTGACTGAAATAGCACACATTTCAAACGAAATGACTAGATCTATACAAATCTTTTTTTATTACTGCGATTTTTTAAATGCCCAGTGTGCCCTTGTATTACGTTGTGACAAAAAATGTATTTACAAGAATGTCATTCGCCACGTAGGAATTCGCCGACGTGTATAAGTTTACCCAGCCGTCAAGCGCTGCTTACTACGATACAACTGAGTTATGTTTACGTTTCAGCTGATTATGCAACGTGTGCGATTCTAATAATATTACAACTTTGATGCGCACATGAGTCAGTTGCACGTGACTGCTTACTTATGTAAATCTTGCTGATTTATGCGATCAAGACTGACTTACGGACACAAGTTAAAACTAACTTATACATCTTCAGACCGAGTTATCCAAAATATGGATGAGTTGTAGATATCTCTTGCCTGAGTTAGTTTTCTCCAGCTGAGTTGTAGTTATCTCTTGCCTGAGTTAGTTTGAGTTATCGAAAATACGGATGTGTTGTAGTTATCTCTTGCCTGAGTTAGTTTCCTCCGGCTGATTTAATGATCATAAGATGACTGAGTTATTAAATTCATGGCTGACTTATATGATGTTTTACAGCTGAGTTATGTTTAATCAGCCTTTTACAACTGACTTATTAGTGAAAGATTAATTCCTAGAATAACATTCATGTTGCGGCTATCTTACGTTGTATTTGTTGGCTGGTTTATGAAAGTTGAGTAATGTGTTCGTATGTCGGTTGACTTACTGATTTGTCATGTCATCATCCATGTCATCAGTTCTTATTTTTCATGTCATAATTTAAATTTTTTAAAAGTCATATGAAATAAATCCGACTGTTGTTGCAGCTGCTCTCTCGTTCTACATAAAACAATGATCCAACAAAGAAGAACAATGATCCAACATAGTGTGCTAATTAAAATTCCAGTCATTGTCGTGAATCATATTACATTAAAAGGGTTATACTTCACGATGCCACAAACAAATCTCACAGATCGAAGCAGACATATTCTCGGCATAAGGCTCCTCCAAACCATAATCCTTCACTAAGAACATCTCCATTCGGCCATCGCAGTTGCAAATATCACAAACGTATTTTCTTTAGAGTTGTCCCATCATTGGTTGGCCGACCCAAGAGACGTAAGCTTTGATATTCTTGCGAATTTTTTCGGTATTCTTCATCGTATGTGAAATGAGAGGTTTTATAAAAGGAGAAAATATTTTTAAACCATGTTGCTTTGTCTTGCCACCGAGACATATAAGGATCAACCCGTACGCATATTGTGCTTGTTGGTGTCCTTTGTTTGCAGGTTTAGCTATTTGTTTTAGTCATCTATCTTGTTTTCGTTGACTGCTATTACGGTGAAAGTAGTTGATGAGTCCTTAATGGTGCAGTGTTTCCGTGTTTCCAATATTGCGAAATATGTTGAAAGGTCTGGAAAACATTCTCAACTTTTCATTATTGTTGGTCCATGGAAACTTGGGAAGTTTATGGAGAGAAACTCGTTTGAGAACATATTGATCAATGCAATGTTTTTGAAAAGACTTTGACGTTTTTTCGAGAATATGAGCATCAGATAAGGAAAAGTATGCAACACATAAAGAGATATCAACAAGAATATCATCAGGCATATGATCAAGAGACAATATTCGATTTTGAGATCTGACAAAAGAGGAAGAAGAAACGAGAAGATTTGACGTTTGAGTTCATGAGAGGTTAATGGGTAGTATTTATACTTGTAAAATGTCGTCTAATCAAACAGTGCAAAGGTCGCACCCTCTCATAACTTGAAGTTAAACTTCCACATAAAAAGGCGGGAAATAAGTTGTATCCTCTCTTATTAAACTTTGAGATGCGGCTGACTTATTTGTATGGTCATGTGGAGTTATATTACAACTTTTCTACAGAAAGAAGTCAGCCGAACGCAACGGCTTACTTACATTAATATGGCAGATTTATGTGATTACGGTTGACTTATGTACAAAAGTTTCAGCTGGTTAATTTTCGCCACCTGATTAATGATCATCGGACGACACAGTTACTAAATTCAGAGTTTATTTATAGGATGTCATTAAGGCTGAGTTATGTTATATCAGCCTTAAAAAGATGGATTTAAAGTAAACTTGGCCGTTTGCGGTTGACTTATGTGCGAAAGAGTTGGTTTATTGAACATGTCATAACTCCGAAGATTTTAAAAGCCATATGAAACAAACAATCAAACAAACACTTAACGGTTGAGCTTAGATTAAAATTATGGTTTAACAACAAAATAAACATTTAAAAAGTCATAAAAACACAAAACAAACATTAAAACAGTCAAATTCAAGGATCAACGGCTTGAGGATTGCTAGACAAGAGAAGAACAATGTCCCGGTACCAGAAACAGGTTAGACATATGAGAGCCTCCTCAACGTCGCCCTCATCTATCAGCGCCCACTGATCCTCCCAACCATACGCCATATTTAAATACTCCAACGTCTGGGTGACCTCGTCTCCACATTTGCATGGGCCATGCACGTATCTGGATAGGAGCTCCGTTGCAATGTGTCCCTATCTCTGAATCACATCATTCTTCAACGTAATCCTCATGACTTTCACCTTCTCAATCGTCTGTGACAGCTTCGGTCGCATCAGCCTAGCCAAAAACTCATAACCTTCTCTTTCTCGGGCCCTAATTACACAGACAAGTACAATCCCAACAATATATTGTGCTTTACGAGAACCTCTATTAGCAGTGCGGGTTAACTCATCCACTCCTTTTATTCGTTTTCCTATCCTTCTTCATGCATCAAAGCAATGCTCCACTCATTTGCGGTACAACACATCGACATTTTCCATCCTTATAAGTTTCTTCATAAACTTCCTATATCCTTCTTCTTCTTCAGGTTTTTCAAAGACATGATACCACATAAGATTCTCCAGATCACATTCGCCTAAACTTCATGTACTGCTCTCTAAACGCCTTATTAACCATACCCAGACATAGTGCATCAATTCCAGAGGCTTTGGCGACACGAACACTGATGTCACCGAGAAGGGGCTCGGGTAAATCCATGATGTTTGTTGCCATCTTTATGTCTTTGTTTTTACTCGAGAAGATTTAAGGCATGAGTTCAACACATGAATCAATGGGGAGTATTTAATACCTGTAAAAAGGTGCAAAGGATACTCAATCGTCGTCATATGGGATGAAGCTCAAAGGTCCTCTCCTCTCGTAAATTGAAAAAGCGCGTAAATTATGTTATTAGGGCGAACTTATTACGTTATAACAGTTGAGTTCTTAGAGTTGTTACGACTGAGTTAATTGTGCCTCATAATTAAAAAAAGAAAAAAAGTATTTAGATATTTGGGATAAAAAAGTCTATATAATCCGATTGATACAGTTCTTGTTGTTGTCTAGTAGTCTAGTCGTCTAAATTTCCATGCAACGTAAGTTCAAAACATAACCTATAAGTTCATAACATAACCTAGACTTGAACGCCACGATAATGTATGACAACGTTTTTCCTGACTATATGAGCGGTCAGGCCACGTGTTTATGACATAGTCAGGTTTGTATAGGTTTTCGACTTTCATGACATTGGCAAAATATTATTCAACACTCACTTTAACACTCCACATCATCTTCTCTTTCCTCAACATCAACTTTCTTCTTGGCTGAGTTTTGAGTTAAATTATTTTATTTAATGGTTGAGTTATATATGATATAAAGTAATTGTGAGAATATCAACATACATCTCAATAACACCATTCTAATATATGATTAACACCCATACATCTAAAGAGCATTATCAATTCTCGACTTGTAAATTCAATGGAGTGGATACATACATCTGGTTAACATCCACTTAGGATTGAAAACAGGATCTCTATTAACATGTATCGTATAATTTAGATTCAGTTTGAGAGTTTTATTAACACGTTTCGTAGTCATTCAGACTTTAAAGGTAGTTATTAATAGAGTATTCTCTTTCGTCCATTTTCGAAATCGAAGAGTTGCAACGTTAAGCAGGGAAAACTGTTGTTGGAAAAGACGCAACGTTAAAGAGAGGGAGAATTGTTCCTCTATAAATACTCAATAGCAGAAAGGAAGTTGCTCACACATCTCTCCCATCTTCGGTCTCATTCCACTACAAATCTCCCTCCTCTACTCTGTTTATTGTAAGTTTCTCCACTAATCTGATTATGAAACTCGTTTATTCGTAATTGATCCAAAAACGGCTTTTTGTTCATTCATCGTCTTGCGCTCGTTTCCTTTAGTATCTCGATTTCATTTGTTTGCTATATATATGCCTCTTACATGCATCTCTTGTTTGCTATATACATCCGCGTTTCTTCTCAGGTTCGACATGGACAACCGTACCAGCCAACACAACAAGGGCAAGCAAGTCTCTCATGGAGACTCTCGCTCATGTTGGACATGGAATCCTGTTCCGGTTAAACAGATGAGCAAAGTTTATACCAGAAAAAAACGCTATGCTATTCAAGACGCTGGTGGACAGTCTGAGGGCTTAACCCAAAGAAATAAAAAACCGTCCAACAGATGGTCTGGATATCCTCATCACCAAGTTCCACAAGAGCCCCAAAACATGGATACTGATTCTGAGGAGGAGGAACTGACGAGGATTATGATCCGGACGTTGATGACTCTAGACAGAACTATGGGACTGGAAAGAAAGCTAGATCTGTCCAGAAGTTCTTTGAGAAGTTAAAGTCGATGACAACAGAGCAGATTAATGAACCTAATAGGCAGTGGCATTGCCCAGATTTTCGGGGAGGTCGTGGTGAATCTAGACGGTACCACCTCCAGCCTTCGATATCTCACATGAGGGATTTGATGTCTGGCTGAGTAAAGCTCCATAGGAAAGTGGTTACACAACTTGAGAAGGAAATACAGAGCGAGGAGAATATATGTCATTTCGCGTCCTCAATCTTATGGTCTGTGGAAAGGGCTTGATGAGGTTGAAGATCATGCGATTTTCTGGCCCCCAATGGTCATCGTTGTGAACATTGGTCTGGACAACAGGGATAAAAATGATAAGGTAGTTCACCTATTGGTTTACCCTATAACAATGATAAGGTAGTTCAACGACAGAGGATGATGATCCGAGTGTCGATGGATTAGCGAATTAGAGTTGTAGGATAATTTGGACCATTAGATATAATATTATCAACGGGCATGAGAAAGCCCTTCTGAAGGCAGGACGAGAAGGCAAGAGAAAAGACGAGAGAGATAGTCTAGGGACGACGAAACGGTCTAGAACGAGGATTTTGTCAGCCGTTGGATTGTTTATCAGTTTGATCCTAGTTGAGTTGTTGTTTAATCTCTATTTGTTGATAATTTCATCAGTATTCAAATATACGAGTAATATTTGATTGCTCGTTGAATTATATTATTAGACTTAAGTTTGAGTAGCTTTATAGGAGTTAGCTTATAATAATTTGATAATAGATGAATTAGCTTATAATACATTAGATCACATATTTGTATAATGCTATCGAGATGTATGTTGGTTCAATATGAATTAGATAACATTTCATCTAGAATTCAAATATATGATCATCTATGATTAATCTTTTTTTGTCACTGGACCACAATAGGGTCGTCCCAGCAGCCCATTTATCCCCTATGGGACATGATGGAGTCAAACTCATGCACCTGAGATACACGGACAGAGTGGCAAACAAGTTGCTTAAAGGGTACTCGGCCTCATCTATGATCAATCAAATATGTGATCTGCATGTAGTGTCTAAAGCAAGGGTGAGAGGATCCAACATACATCTCAAGAGCATTATCAATTCTCGACTTGTAAATTCAATAGAGTGGATACATACATTTGGTTAACATCCACTTAGGATTCATAAGAGGATCTATATTAACACGTTTCATATAATTTACATTCGGTTTGATAGTTTTATAGCGCGTTTGAGGTTTGCCTTATATAGTTTAGGGTTTGGCTGAGTTGTTTGGCTAATATACGTCCGCGTTATGTTGTATTTTTTTTATTAGTTGTGATTTAATTTTTCCTGAACTTGTCCAACGGCCGGATTAATCTAAGCTGGTGGATTGATTATAATCAACGGTAGAAGATGATGATCCGAGTATCGATGGATTAGCCAATCAGAGACTGGTAAATTTGGACCATTAGATGTAATCTTATCGACAACCGAGAACAAATAAAATATGATCCTAGTTCTCGTTTAATTTCAATTTGTATATATTTTCCTCGATATGCAGAAAATATTAGATCATATATTCTAAACAATGGATTAGGAAATGAATATTCAATTATACGGTAATATTCATATATATATATATTATATTACATATGATCATATATGATTGATCGAATATGTGATACACATGTAAGGTCTAAAGTAATTGCAAGAGTATCAACAGACATCTCAACAACATCATTCCAATATAGGATCATATATGATTAACCAATATACATCTCAAGAGCATTATCAATTCTCGACTTGTAAATTCAATAGAGTGGATACATACATCTGTTAACATCCACTTAGGATGGAAAAGAGGATCTCTATTAACACGTTTCTTATAATTTACATTCGGTTTGAGAGTTATCTACCGCGATTGAGGTAAGGCTTAGTTATATGGACACCAGACGATTGAGTTATCCTAACGACACCATTGAGATGCAAGTCTAAAATACGGAGCGTTATATAAGGACTTAGTTTAGGGTTTGGCTGAGTTATATACAGGTGTAGATACTACAATACAACACGGCTGACAAATATTATTTAAGATGCGCGTATGCATCATGTACTCCCGCTTCGAACATCTCTACTGTCATATCAACCTGTATACGTTCAATACTTGCATCATTTATCCCATAAAAAGGTAATCCAACCGCCAAACATTCAATAAACTTCAATGAATACACCCCCACAATCATCAGTTTGATTGTTTTGTGAAATATGTTGTTCGTCTTTCCCCCTCATCTGGAACCAAAATTGTTTCTTGTGTGGTTTTCGTATGTCAGCCGGAACAAACTCGGATAGGAACCGAGTGATCATATCCAATAGCGGTATACATGCATCTATAACTCTCTGCTCACTCTCGGGCGTTACATATCTGATGATTGAATCGTAGACATCAATCCTCTATTTCGACAGGTAAATGTGATACACGACCCAATAACAGCCTGCAACATTGAGTACCCCATATAGGTGGTCAACATCTTGTTCGTCTCTAGTCATTCTGGCAGCATGCTGTTTACCAATTATCGATACGCTTCGTGGAATTCGAAGGATTTAGCATGAGCGTAGTCGCATAACCACTAGTTTAGGAACAAACCATCAACGAACATAATGCGCTCAGACTAGAATGGGGTTGGTTTTTGCTTGGAATTAATGATTAGGAGTCTAATATACGCCGAAATATGCTGTAAAAAGAGAGTAAAGTATCATAACCTAACGGTCATATATTAAATAAATCAGCCATCAACGCATAATATAACTCAGCCATGAAGTATACTTACAGCTTTGGTCAGCCATTCCATAATGTCCCTTAGGTCCATCTGGCCAATCCTTTCTTTCGACGACGAGGACGTCGAAGAACGAACTATCATCGGTGGACTGTTTTTCTGTTGTTGGTCGATGTAATCCCAAAATTTAGCCAATTTCTCCGCATAAACTTCTTCTAGAGGATCATATATCGCTGGTGAAGGTGTAATATTCTTCCTCAAGCACACCCTCCCATATGGCCCAATGTACGGAAAAGCTGAATCTTTGGGGGCACAACCCTCCCGGTAAGCTTTCATTATTGGAAACCTCTATTTGTCCTCCTCATCCTTATCGGACTTCGACACCGTTTCGTTCACTTCATCTTCAACATCGTCGGTCACATCCAGATTCGAACTGCCCACCGGAGCCGCCGCTATCTTCTTCTTTCCCCCCTTATTGGCAGCATCTGGTTTTATTATTAACGACTGCTTTAGAATTCACGGCTACTACATTGTCGCTCAAATCCAGACTCGGGACTGTGATTACATTCCTCTTTATCCCAGGGGCCGCTGCCTGCTCTTTCTTCTTTTGTCCCCTGTTCTTGGCAGAAGCTGGTTTATTAATCAACGCTTGTATATTATTTAACTCGGCCGCCTGTTTCTGATTTAACTCAGCCTAGAGCATCTCCTGTCTCTCAACATTCATGTTTTGTAGCCTCGTTGTCGGAGTCTTTTCTACCACAGGTTTCACTACCACAAGCTTTGGTTGCACAGGCTTCGCTGTCGCAGGCTTCAATTGCATCACCGTCGCAGGCTTCTGTTGCATCGCTGTCGCAGGATTTGGTTGCCTCTCGACGGGTGCTTGTTTATTAGCAGAGAAACACCATGACAAACGAAATCTGGAGAATCATCAACATGAGAATCATCAACACCATTACCGAACTCTGGAGCCAATACCGGAATCAAATCCCGTATCGTTGAACCTATTTTTCCCCCACACATAATTTGTCTATCATCCCCCGCTTCAACTTTACGAGGGGCCCTATCTGCGTCTGGACTATTAACGGACTTTGTCTGCGGTGGCGGCGAGGGGAATGTTAAAGCCGGGCAGTTCTGGATTTTTGAGAGGTCTCCGTGACTTTCAGCTCTTTCACCCATTCCTTGATGACCTTTCAGACGATATCGACTGCTTCTACGACTGCTTCTACGACTGCTCGACCAATGTTCTTCTCCATATCAGCAGAACTATCATCTATCTTCTGGTGCATATCAGCAAATCCACCATACATTTTATGCTCTATACAAGCAGATCTATCATCCTGATTGGCAAATTTTTTTCTAAAGTCTTGCAGTATCGCAACTATGTTAGCCATAGCCTCCATAACGACTGCTTCTACGACTGCTCGACCAATGTTCTTTTCTATATCAGCAAATCTATCATCTATCTTCTGGTGCATATCAGCAAATCCACTATACATGTTCTGCTCTATACAAGCATATCTATCATCCTGATCAGCAAATTTGTTTTCTAAAGTATTGTAGTATCGCAACTATGTTAGCCATAGCCTCCGTACTTTTCTCCTCTGTCGCGGCTGAGTTTATGTCCGTCTTTTCTTCTGGCCCTCCACATGAGCAGCTTTCTTCTTCTTCTTTGATGGTAGGTTAGCCTCACCCGAAATTCCAGCATTCGTTCTTTTCTTGTTCTCTTTGATATGCGCATAACAAAAATCTGTAAAAATACGGCATCTTTGTATGTCTGTTATCAGGTTGACAAGTCTTGGGTCGTCTGTTTCTCCCAGCCACTGAGAATGAGACATGTCATCTAAAGAATCCTTCATCACCATATTACTCACGCGTACCTACACAGAGGAATTCATAAGTCAACCTTCAAAGTAAAAAAACTCACCCATCGAATAATTAAACATTATATAACTCAGCCTCCAAAGTAAAAAAAACTCAANTCTCAACCATAAAGTAAACAAAACAATATAACTAAGCCTTCAATACCTCATAACACAACCGTCAAAACCTCGTAACTCAGCTACGAATAAAATTAAAACTAGATAAATCAATCTAAAACATTACCTTGCCATGAACTTTTAGCTCGCCGATGAGGACCGTCTCAAAAGCCGCACATGTGCGGTTTCCACCTCATCGAATAAGCGGAATGTTCTCTGCGGCATTTCTCACTCCCCCAATACGTTTTCCGAAGCGAGTGACAGATTCATACGCCCAGACCGATAACACGTACATCAAGCCGTTGACGTGATATGAATGACCTGAGGGAGCCAACGACTTGATAGAGTCAACAAGAATTTTGAAAGGAGAACGACTCCATGGATATGACATCATGGCCTCATCGTCGAGTACTATTTTTGCACTTTCAAAGGGTATCCGAGAATTTGCATGCACAACGTGAACACCCGCGGCTTGCATAGCTAAAAGGCCCAACCATTTCCGCTATTCTCTACTCCATACATGACAGACCTTTAATGCCACCCTCCATTCATCGAACTTGGGTCTATGCCCAAGCTCCACTTTAAACTCTTTCCGGAAATCTGGGTATTGCTCGGGTTCAAACAATTCTATTGGAAGTGGGTTTGTGTTTAACCCAGTTATATCATGGAATTCGTTTAATCCAAACCTGATGGGTTGATCGTGAACGATACTCCAAATCTCCTTCTTGTGTACGTGAAGTTGTATGCATAGTAGGTAATGTACGATCTTACTAGACCAAATCATTTTACTATCAGCAATCTTAGCAATGATTCCAACAGGGAATTGCTTCACTTCGTCCCACACGTCGTTTCCTATTTTTTCTAATCATTTGGAGGTCTCTCATACGCGTATAGTGATTAAGCGATTTATTTTCAAGATCAGAAAACCCGTCACGGTAAAGTCTTGGAGGGTAATCCGGTTCTCGATATTCAGAGATTGCACAGACATCCATCTGATCATAAGAAAATAACAAATATAGATAAGCCGATATAAAAGTAAGCCAACCAAATTTGGAAAAATAACTCAGCCATAACATAATTAATAACCCAGACCTAAACCCTAAAAAAACTCGGCCGAAACATAAAAGTAACCCAACCGTTACATAAAATAACTCAACCCTAAACCCTAAGTTAGTTTCAGTCACGACATTATATATTACCCATCCGCTATAGAAACTACCTCAATATATAACTCAAGCACGAAATAAATCATAATAAGGCAAAACATAAATCAAACTCAGCTGCAAGAGAATCAGACTCGGTCGCAATACAAATCAAACCCAGTCTCATTTTACCGTAGAAAACAACGAAGACGATTTCAGAGAAGATGACGATTTCAGAGAAGATGACGATCTTGGAGAATATGACGATTTCGGAGAAATGACTTACTAACTAGAATGTTTCAGAGATTCCGGAGAAGTAGACAATTTCGGAGAACATGACGATTTTAGAGAAATGACTTACTTGAATGGCTCATTGAACAATTTTTTTACTGAGAAATAATTACTGGCGTGTAGATTTCTTCTTAATTATACGGTTTCAAAAACAGTTTATTTGTTAACCAAATTAAACTCAGCCATGTTTTTAATATATAACTCAGCCACAGTTTACACGTGGCATACGGTTAAGTGACGTGGATTTGTTAATTACAACTAACTCAACCGTCTTTGTAACAAAACCCAACCATTTGTGACGTGTATTTGTTAATTAAATATAAGCGAGAGTGTCTTTCGTAATTTACTAGGGTGCAAAAAACACTCTAGTAATTATTTAAAGATGTATGTTACTCTAGTAATATTCCGATTTTTCTGTACTATTGTAGTCATTTTCTTATTATTTTATCATAAATCTAGATTATTCCATGATTATTTTATTCTTAGACCTATCTAGAAGATAAGAGAAAATAATAAAGAGAACATTAGATATTTCTAGAGTAAGCTCTAGATCTTGGATCAAATTGGGTTTAGTCCATTAAAGAGTCATTAACCCAATAAGCTTGATCCAAAGTCAAGTTTACTTTTCAACATTATGTTCTGGATCATGGGTTATTATTGAAATGTTGGCTTGTTACTGTAAGATTAGGAGAATACTTTCTACGTTTATGTTCAGGGGTTATGATATTCTCGATTGATTACCACATCAACCAGACTCTTCAAGATCCTTCCTAAGCATAGGCCAGAAGACAGAGCTGCCAAGAAGGAGAGCATTGTGAAGAAGGCCCAAGTTGAAGCTGGGGAAAATCCTTATGAAATATGGCCTCAACTAGGTGACCTACACCATCGAGCAGAACTTGTCGTGAATAAGGCACAACTTGTTGCCCTCGCTCATGATGTTAACCCAATTGAGTAGGTAATCTGGTTGCTTGCTATGTATAGGATCGGAAGAGCATTACAAGATACCAGTCATTTTGTATCTATGGTTTGTGACTACAGCGATAATCACATATATTTACTACCCATGTGCGATTGTAATGTGACTTATTTGTTACTCCAACCGGAAAGTCGCAAAAGGGTCGTAAATGTGCAACTACTATAGTGTAATCGTACATTTGCTACCCTGTAGTCGCACATTTGCGACCCTGTTGCGACTACTTTACGACGACACGCGGGAGTCGCAATATGGTCCTTAAATTTGCGACTATGCTACGACCAATCCTGACTATACTACAACCAGTTTCAACTATACTACGACCAATTGCTACTATTTTGTGACTTCGTTGATTAGTCGCACATTATACATTTTGCGATCATAGTGGCAACCGCGTAGTCGCACAGACTCTGTAGTCGCAAAATTGTTGTTAAAATACAAGGAAAACATGAATGTGGTGCACCTAATTTTTACCACTCCTTAATGGGGTAATAAAGTAGTCGCAAATGTGTTTATATTTAGTAAACGAGTCGTTGTGGATTTTTTAAAGTGAAAAAAGAAAAATAAAGAGGGTTAAAAAAGAAAAAAATGGCGACTTCTTATAATTACTAGAAATTGAGAGAGTAAATGTATCGAAGAATCAATGAGCAAGCAAATAATAACAGGAAACCGAGAGAATGAATGTACCGAAGAATTCATGAATGTGGCAAGTAATCAACATGTTGCGCAAAGTAGTGGTATGTTTTACTGTCCATGTACTAGTTGCGAGAACGAAAAATTTCTTATAGGACGTAAATTTGGACGCATCAGTATCGTAGAGAATTTATTACATTTGGTATAAAAATTGGGAGGAATTGAATGTTGATTTTGGAACAAGTTATAATGTCAATACCAATCAACCAAGTCGTAGTGATCAAGAAGAGGTGGGTAATAATACGGATGATAGATATGTGAACATGTGATGTATTCCTCCCAAGGAACGAACAAAGGAGTAACAAGGAGATTTGGACATGAGTGAGAAAGTTGAAATCTTTAAGCCATGGAGGTGAAATGTGGTGGAAAGGAGGAAGCTTTATGGTTTGTTCTTGAAGATGGCGTGAGGGAGTTGATGAGATGAAGCTTGTTGATGAAGATGATGGTTGTGAGATGAGGATGAAGGCGTGAAGTTGATGAGGGAGCCGTGAACCTTGAATGGAGTGAGTGTAGTAAGTTGGAGATGATGAAACCGTGAGATAAGTGAAGATATGGAGGAGGTTTGAAGTGAGTAGAAGAATGAACGAAAATGATGGAATAAGAAGGACCACAAGAGGGATGAGAGGCCTCTTGATACACCTTGATAGGCCTTTGGATACTACACACCAAAGAGAGTTCAAGAGATATGACACACTCTTAGAACATGAGCTTCCATGGAAGAGAAGTTCTCTCTTTGATTTTAAAAATATGAAACTTAAAGACCAAGTTTGGTTTACAAAACACTTAAATACTAAAAGGAAGGAAGCAAAATAGTAACCCTAACAAAACATGGACCTCTAAGGTCCTAAAATAAAAAGAAGCAAAATCGCCAAGCTTAAGGCAAAGAAGAAACTTGCAACGGTCAACTATCTAAGTCTCAAATTTCTTGCAATCTTGACTCTCTTGATGGATATGGGAAGGCTTGGCAATGCATCGAGAGCCTCATTAAAACCTAGATGAGTAAACCCAATGGGAAAAACCTCAACCTTAAGAAAAAGAGTACTCCACCTTTCATGACCCGAATTATGCACTTGAAGGCACAAGTAAATTCGGATCTTCCTCAAGCTTCCTGAGATCTTCTAAGTTGTCCCTTTTATGCATCAAACTATGTTGACTTTAATTATCTCCATTAAGCTCCATGTGATGCAAATGATCTTCAAGTCCCTCCAAAATATGTCTCAAAAGTAGCTCAAGTCCATGTGCAAACTACGGGTCAAGCTTTTCCAAAACGACTTCTCTAGCTCAAAGCTTTAGGCTGGTCACGCATACATCATCCCCTCTTTCTTCAAAAGGATTTGACCTCAAATCAAATCCGTTTGTCCTACAAGAGTGGCCATAGAATAAGTTTCATACAACATGACAAGGGGACCATAATCTATTGAAATGTTATTCAAATTAAGTGTGGGTTCCCAAACAAAGCAATGCATCATTCTCAATCCCAAGTCAAGCATATCATCAATGGCATAATTCAAGCACAATTTGACTAAGAGATGGGAGAGGAATGGCTTAGTCGAATGGATAATGTCAAGAATCAACCCATGAGTGAGAGGAGATCTAAAGATGGCGATCTTGATGATCCAAGGAGGTGCTAGCCGAGGTCGTGCTATGGGATTCTCTCCTTGTACCATGGAGGTTCCAAAGGTATGTGACAACTCCAAGAGAGGCACAACCATGTGAGGTGCCAAAGTGATCTCACCATAGGCGGTCTATGGGTGCATGGCACGAGCAGCAATATAATGATGGAAAACTGAAGGTGAAAGCAAGTCTTCGGGTCGCCATATGAAGGTTTGGAGTCGTCCAAGTAAGGCACAGTCCAATGGTAAGGTCCTTGAAGGGCTCCGGGTCGGAGTCAAGTGCATAAGGCCGAGAAGGAGTGATATAGTCTCCAAAGAAAGGTTGGCATCTACCCATGGCCACATGGTGTAGTGCACCACTAAGCATTCCTTTTGACATACAAATACAATTAAGTCATGAGCAAAGGAATGTAGTTCAACACAAGAAATCATCAACATCCATTCAAAGTCAATGCAATATATATCATGAAATAAGTTCAAATTGACTAAGATATTGTATAGAGTTGGCTTAGCCGTGTGGGTGATGACTCGGGTCATCCCACAAGAGAAATAACATCTCAAGATGGTGGTCTTGAGACTCCAAGGTGGCGCTGGCCGTGACTTAGCTAAGAGGATCTCTTCTTGAACCGATAAGGCTTCAAGATCATCAGGGAGTGAGTGAGACTCCAAGTGTGGGACAGCTCCTCTAGCTATCCAATGATGCTCATAGTTGGGTGACATAAGCAAGTATCTCATACTCTTTTGGACTATTTCCAAGTGCTCAAGGTTTTGATCAAGGAATCTAATGGTCTTTGTAGATGCTTCTTCTTCTACATCTACCAAAGCATCACAAAGCTCTAACGTGTGTTCTCCTTTTTCAAAACCTGAAACTTTATCAATTTCATAAGTAAAGGAATATCGACAAGAATATAGATACAACAACATCAATCCCAAGTCAATATAACAAATGACATTATCTAAGTTCAAATTGACTAAGAGAAGGGATTGAGTTGGCTCATCCATATGGGTGATATTTCGAATCAGCTGATGAGAAAGGTGGTATCTCAAGATGACAACTCCATTGGTCCAAGGTGGTGCGGCAATGGGTCGCGGCAGAAGGAACGCGGTCGAGACAAAGAGGTTGGGGTCGAGAGTTAGGCGCGGGTTGGTCGATTAGTGAAGTCGTTGGCGATAGATAGGTATGATTGGAAGTGATTCTCTAGGTCGCCAAGGGAAAGCTAGTGATCCTCCACATGAGGAATGATCCTTTGGTGAAGACCTCATGGTGCTCCGGGTTGGAGTCAAGTATATATGATGCATTAGAGTCCTTTAGGCTTGCAAATTGTATATACTATGCATTTTAGGTGATTAGAAGATCAAACATCAATTCAGAGCATCAAGGACCAAAAAAGTCAAGATTTAGCCATTTCGGGCCCTAAAATCGGTCTCGGGCCATGCGGCTTCGACCGTAGCACCTCGGGTCATGGAGCATCGGCCAAGACCCCATCAATATCGACCATGCATTGCCCAATATGCCAATATCGGCCAGGAGAGAAGTAGAATCGGCCACCACTCGGCCGGTACGACCAATATTGGCCGGTACAGCTTCACATCGGCCGGTACAGCTTCACATCGCCCGGTACAACTTCACAACAGCCGGTACAGCTTCACATCGGCCGGTACACTCTCAACATTGACCGGTACACCCAATATCGTCCACTCCTCAACCAATATCGGCCTCCCCTTGGCCGATATTGCCTCTGAGAATTGCCAAAAATGGACGT
>OVAO01000233.1:0-25021 GCA_900406285.1 Biscutella auriculata
GATGAGAAAATTGGAAAAATTAGTGAGATCAAAATAAAGATGTTAATAAATAATACTGTATCCAAAATTTTATGATATTCCTATTTATGTTTTACATATTCTTGAATGACTTTAATCAGAAATGAACTAAAAGAAGTCATGAAATGTATAAATTTAAGTTATAATTTTAATTCTCATATATCTAATATTAGAAATGTTGTTAATTTAGTGATTATCCATTAACAGTATTATTTTTTAGGTAGGAATTTTAATTATAATTATTATATAGGTTTTTTAGGAATATGAATTTTTATTGAAAGCAATGTTAAAATTAAAAAAGATGTCTGGTTAAAACAATTAAACATGTATATTTTAGTAAAATTAGATCTTTCACATATTTTAGTCACTTAGTGATTAAAGGTAAATTTAATTTATTAACTAATTAATTATGATAAATCATAATTATAGAATTTTAACATACAATCTTTATTCTTCTTCCTGATTAATGCAATCTTGTTTTACTTGTTCAACTACTTCATTGTTTATGTTATTTTTGTTCGATTACTAATTCATTGTTGATCGGATTTACGAATTATTAGAAGACTTGGAGACAACTACTGAGAAATCAATCAAATTTAGAGAAACAATTGATCCAAATTGATCGAAACTATTTTCAATTACGCAAAAACTAAGAGGTATATCTATTATCAATTAATCCAGATCAATGTTACAGTTGAATTCTTCTTCAGTTACGTGAATTTCACGAAGAAAACGTAGGTTACCTAGAATAATGTATTTTGGATCCAGAATACATTTAACAAAGCAATCCAGAATACGTATTTTGGCTACAACAATGTGTTTCGGATCCAGAATACGTATTCTGGATTGCTTTGTTAATTCTTTGGTTTTGGATCTTGATCCAGAATACGTATTATGGATCCAAAACTAGTGAATAACAAAGCAATCCAGAATACATATTTTTCTAGATCATTGTTTGTTAGAGACTAGATTCTTTTGACTAACAAGTTCTCATTGTTTGTTTTTGTTTATACTACAAATGAAAAAGGCATTTCTCTTTGGTATGTGGTATGTGGTCCAACCAAGGTACTAAATGGACATTTTTGGTGGATAACACAAAGTTGGCTAGAGTACTTCATTTGGATGCGAGTGACACTCTTGAAGATATCAGAACGATGGTTCCAGAAAAAATTGTATGAAGCGAAGTATGTTTGATGTAGAAATAAGCTACCTTCCTCTTGATTGGGTCGATACATTTGAATCTCTTCCGGTGAGTGTCACGAATGATCGAAAAATGCGATATTTGCTTGGGTACTGTAAACAAGATGCTCCTACATGGTTGCGTGTGACTTTTAAATACAGAGAAGATATTGCAAATGATCCCAATGATCTGAATACCGAAAACATGTTTTACTTGAATGAGGAACCACAATTTCTAAACAATGAAGATGACAACTATAGTAGTAGTCCGAAATCGCCGAAAGGATGCGTGTCAAAGAGTATAGAATATGGAAGTTACTCAGTATTTGTTGAGTACAATGTCAGTGATGGATTAGATGATGTACTTGTGGCCGAAACTTAGATGGATAATCCACATGTTGTAGACTGTCTACAAGAAAATCAACATTTCAAGGACAAGAGAGAGATGCAGACAAATCTGGAGTTATGTGCAATTATAACTTTGATTATAGGGTCACAAAGTCGAATAAGATATTTTGGTATCTACGCTGCAAAGTTATAGCGTGCAATTGGAGAATTCGAGCAGAGCGTTTGCAAGGATCAACATATTTCCTCATCAAGAAATACGTTGCTGAGCATACATGTGCTCCATCAAAGAAAACCAAATTCTCTAGGAAGACTTTAGCAAAAACAGTTGGTCATCTGCTTATAAAGAAGAATGAGGGTGTGAAGGATGGTCCTAAGCCAAATGAAATCATTAATTTCATGCGAACATAATATGTTCTGAGCTTCCTATTTACACGCATGGGAGTCTCACGAACACACGATCAATGCAGTTAGAGGCATTCCGGATCTATTTGCATATGCTAGAACAAGCAAATTGAGACTTATACTAAGTATAAAACAAGCGATGAATTAAGTTTAAGTATCTTTTTCTCTCGTTTCGTCAGTGTGTTAGAGGGTTCTATAAGGCCATTTGAAGGGTAATTGTGTTGATAGAACGTTTTAAAGAGAAAATACAAAGGAGTTCTACTAGTTGCAACAATCGTAGATGGGAACTCTGATAAGTAGATTTTTGGTCTAACTTATTAATTGAATGTAGTATAGTAACACGAAAAATGTTGAACCAATCCAGGAGTGATTAACAAAACACTAGAGCTATAGAGAATCGTTTTAGTCTAAGCCAAGTAGGAATTTGCATGTCACTAACAATCCTGTTAAGCATAAAAGAGAACAAAACAAAGACAACAGAAGCAGAAAGTAAATGAAAAGCAGAAATGACAACGAAACTGAACAAAAACTTAGAACAAAATGAAAGTTAAGCTTATAAACGAGGGTTGCGAATCAGGTAGTCGATTTCATGCAATTAATGTTCAATTCAACAATAAAGCATATCCTTAGTCTAAGATCTATCCAATTTTGGCTAATCCACTCTCGTGGCAGAAACCCCTATCCTAACATGCAACAACCACAATGATGTTTTGCTAATTGAAACATACTAGGAAGCATTAAAGATTTAGTCTACGCAACTACTAGATGAAACTAATCCACTCTCGTGGCAGAAACTCCAAATAGCACAAGATCAGTTCATTCAAGCATTTTATCAAGAACCTCTCGGGATGATAATCTAGCTAAGATCAAGATTAGATTAGCTAAGTCCCAACTAGCATTAAACATATTAATCTAGTGAAGATATATGAAAGATTAAACACAGAACATCAAAAGCAATAAATTTAAGCCATCATCAACTCTAGATCCATAAACTTAGAATGACTACTAAAAAATCATGAAGAAAACACAAGATCCTATGAAGGAAATGTGTTTTCTCATGTTGCAAAATCAGAAAATAATAGTGAAGGAAGAAGATAGATGAAATAGAAATTGCAAGAAACTTAGATTAAGTAAAAGATCCAAAATGGGACTAAGTAATCTTTACAAAACTAAGAACAAAAGAGAAGAAAGCATAAAAGAAAACTTAAAAGATGTTCATGGGTGATGGAGGCCACCCAAGATGATTCTCCAACAAAAACTAGGGTTATAGTACTTATAATAAGAGGAAAAAGAAGGTAAAACTCGTTTTTGCCCCTTTTTCTGGTCAAAATTGGTCAACAACTGCTCTGGATCGGTCAACAACTCTTATGGATCGGTCAACAACTATTATGGATCGGTCAACTCCAGAATGTTGACTTTTCTGGTCAACTTTGGGTGTTGACTTTCTGCACTTTAGCTCATTTTGCATTCTTTTGGCCCGTTTTGATCTCGTTTTTTCTGTAAGCCCGTCTTCAACACCTAAACACATGAAATATAATGCAAATACGATCTAATAGGACCTAAATGCATCATAAACAAATTAAAACCGAATGAAAATAAGGCTTAATAGGTGACAAAACCACACTTATCAACTCCTCCAAACTTAACCATTGCTTGTCCTCAAGCTAGGAAAAAGTTAAGTAAAGGAGAGAGGTTTGAAAACATATATGGAATTAGATTAGTGAGTTATAAGTAAGGTAAACCAAGCAAGCAACTCAACAAAACATGGAGGAGTGACCTGCAACTAATGGCACCAAACAGTCAAGCGCCCAATCACTAATGCAAATTAGACTATCATCACAAAGCTCTATGTTACCAATTACAGAAGGTACTAGTCTAGCCTATAGCATTCCAACCTATTCCCTACTCGTCAACCCGTTCAAAACTTTCAGGTTTCAAGCCGCTTCAGGTTCCTTTCCCATCTCATTTGCTTATTACTCAAGATTGGGCTCTTTGACCTCTTTTTCTTTTTTGGCTTTCTTTTCTCAGAGTGGTGATCTCAGCTCCCAAATCTTCTTGGGTATCATTTTTTTAAAGTTGGATTACTTACTCGATCAGGTGTGACTGGTTGAGTGAGAGTCGTGAGTTTTTAGGCACAAACGTCCATCTACTTATCATAGTTCCACAGCAGGTTGAGTGAAAGTCATGAGTTTTTAGGCACATAAGCCCATCCCCTTACTGCAGACTTCATGGCATTCTAAAAAACGCTTAAGCGGTTAAGCTTTTAGACGCATATTCTCATTTCACAGTGAATTATGCACCCAGACGGCTATCCCCATACTACTAATAATTATTCCTTTATTCTTTTCTTTCTTTCGTTTTATTTTTATTTTCTTTTTCTTTTCTTTAAGCTTTTGGGAAGTGAGGGGGAACCTTAGGCTAACCATATACACCTTAGAGAGCTTAATAGAGGATTTCAGGCATGATTATATGCTATAATCCAGGTCCTTATGAGAAATAGCTAATTTCGATGCCCAAATAAGCAATTAGGAAAGAACAACCTATCATGAATCTACTTTTAGCGCGTTTCCCACTAAACATGTTTTCAAGTCTACCAAACAAGGTTGCACAAACTCTGAGGAAAACCCGCAATCTTCACTGAGAACCCTATGAAAAATGCACTATACTCAATCCTAAAAGAATGTAAAATCTTTTTGGGTTTTTATTTTTTTTTTTATTTTTTTGGTTTTTTCTGAAAATCCATAACTATAAACAATGCATATGAGACTCAATCAAAGAAAACAAAATGAGTAAACAAAGATTACCACGAAGGCGGTCCCTCTCCCAAACTTAAACTACACAGTCCCTTGTGTAATTCCAAGTGAAGAGAAAGAACCAAAAATAAGAAAAGAAAACTAAATGCAAAGTATATACAAAAGAAGGTGATAAGAGAGAACCTCCATAAACGTGGCGGGACAGAACAAATTCTCCATCAGAAGAGAATCCTCTTTCTTTTATCTTTGGCAGGTATCTTTGAGCTTGACATGATGATAACCTCAAAAGAAATAGTGAAGACACAATAATTCATTAAACTCGAATAGCAAAATGTTAATGCCAAAATAAATTCAAGAAAGGCATTATCAAAGAAGCAAAACAATCAAGAACAAGTGATTCTAATTCCAAGAAGTCAAGTGAATGGTTCAATTCTCTTATCAATCCCAATTCTCAACAATTTTTTACCTAAGGAAGATTCTACAAGATTCAATAATCAAATCAGATTCAAAGCTCAAATCAAAGTAGTTTCATGCCAAAAGGTTACAAATTAGCACAGAGCAATACTAGCATTTTCAGTTAAGCAATTTCTCCACAAATGTCTCAAGAACATTCAAGAATCAATAAACTTTAAAATTCCAAATTTGATGAAATTAGGTCAATCAAGAGAAACAACAAGTATTAACATTCCAAAGGTTCATTAAGCTCAAGGAATAATAATCACACTCTAGATGCTTGCAAAATTCGATTTCAAGATTTGGTGAATAGTACCCACGAAAATGGAGTTTAGTAATCTATACCTTTGGTGCTTTGAGAAGTAGATATGGATATGAGAGCTAGTAAGCAATTAAAAACCCAAAAATTAGCCACAAAAGTCAAGAAAATCGAGCAAGAATCTTGGTTAAAATCAAGAAGCGGGTTTTACTTGAGGGAAAAGGGAAAACGATGGAGAGAGGAAGAGGAAGCAGGGAGAGTTAAAACTTCTTAAGTGTCCAAGGAAACCAAGCCAAACCCGAGGGAAACCCAATTTTAAAACTTAGTATCAGTCATATCCGATGTTATTGACTGATATTGGAAAACTCGAGATGGATCGGTCAGAGTTGATCATGCTCTAGACCGATCCTCTTACCATTGCCTGGATCATGTTCGATATCGCTGCCTTGGCCGATTTTTCTCCCTTTTCTTGATTACTTCTTCCATCCTAAACGCTGAAGTACCTGAAAATTGAACACTTAGCCAATATGAGTTCCCAAAACACCAAATTTAAAACAAATAAAACTTAAATGGAAGTATATACAAAGGATAGACATGGGATCTCCTCCCAAGTGAGCTTGTTTGTCGTCACTAAGCTTGATGTCCGTTCATATTGGTCAAGGTGGTTTATAGCCATTCTCAAACTTGGTGAACTTCTCATGAACTTCCTCAAAGATCTTGAGGTTAACAGCATTCTGAGCTTTATGGTTCCCAATTGATTGCAAGAAGGCTCTCTTGAGCTCACCCAAATCTTCATGTAGACTAGTCTTACCATAGCTAGTCTTGTCTCCAACCTTGGTTCCAACGGCATGACCATCAATGTTGGCTTTCTTTCTCACCGAATCAGAGAAATAACTTCGGGCACGCCTACCACCCAAATGAACCTTGATGATCTCTTGACCGTCCTGTTCTTCTTTTGGATTACTCTCGAGTAAAGCTAAATCGACCAAAACGCCTTTCATTATGGCTGCTTTGTGCTCATTCAAACATCCTTCAAGACTATTCTTACTATTGCTAGTCTTGTCCTTAACCTTGACACCAATAGGTTCATCTTCAATTGACTCCTCCAAATGCTCATATGGTAGTTCAACCATAATGAAAGTTTGGCCATCAATGGTAGCTCTCTTCATCATTGGGAACTCCTTTAATTGTTCATCAAACCAAGCTCTGTACTCCTTAATGAGTGCCTCTTTTTGGTGATCGAGATATGGAAATCTTGCCTCACAAGGGGGCGGTTCATAGGTTTGAGCTTTTGGAAGAGCATCATTCTCCTCACTAGATGATTTTCCTTTCCTTAGGCATTCATCAGTTTGAATGCTCCCCCCCCCCCCCCCTAACTAGTTTCTCATTGTCCTCGATGAGAACATTTGTAGAGATGACACTGGCATAGTCTTCCTTAGCTGTCTCGATCGGTTTTACCCGGTAAAACTCCAATTGGGCGCTTCGAGGAAGAGGCAAACTGGGCAACTCCGTTATCCAATGCCTTGACGGTGAAGAAAGAGACTCAAACTTCTAATCGAACTCCGCGTAATGTTGGTTAACCCGCTGTGTAATCTCATGGAGGTAAGTGGATTGCTCAAGTGCGCTCTTCCTCTGCCTATATAAGAGTAACCTGAGCGAGACGGTTTTTCGTTCTCTTGGGGAGAAATGGGTCCTCCATGTCCCGAGATTTGCTGTTGAATGTTGGGCTGAGATGTAGGAAAGACATGTGACCTGATGTTCTGAGATTGTTGATGGTTATGGTAACCTTGTTCTTGGTTGGGCGGTTCTGATAATCAAAGTTCTGGTTGAAGGTGAATAGACTATCAAGTTTTGCATTAAGCAAAGCAAACTCTGTCATCATGTTTACCTGAAAATGCAAAACAAAGAGAGTAGAGAAATATCAATGAGAGAAAATAAAGACTTAGTCTTAAAAAAATGCAAAGCTCTAATGGCTAATCGAAATCTCGAATCGGCAAAGACACCAAATTGATAAGTAGATTTTTGGTCTAACTTATTAATCGAATGTAGTATAGTAATGAAAAAAATGTCGAACCAATCCGGGAGTGATTAACAAAACACAAGAGTTATAGAGAATCGGTTTAGTCTAAGCCAAGTAGGAATCTACATGTCACTAACAATCCTATTAAGCATAAAAGAGAATAAAACAAAGACAACATAAGCAAAAAGTAAATGAAAAACAGAAATGACAACAAAACTGAACAAAAAATTAGAACAAAATGAAAGCTAAGCTTATGAACAGGACAACTAATCAGGCAGTCGATTTCATGCAATTAATGTTCAATTCAACAACAAAGCATATCCTTAGTCTAAGATCTATCCAATTTAGGCTAATCCACTCTCGTGGTAGAAACTCATATCCTAACATGCAACAACCACAATGATGTTTTGCTAATTGAAACATACTAGGAAGCATTAGAGATCTAGTCTATGCAACTACTAGATGAAACTAATCCACTCTCGTGGCAGAAACTCCAAATAACACAAGATCGGTTCATTCAAGCATTTTATCAAGAACCTCTCGGGATGATAATATAGCTAAGATCAAGATGAGATTAGCTAAGTCCCAACTAGCATTAAACACATCAATCTAGTGAAGATATATGAAAGATTAAACACAGAACATCAAAAGCAATAGATCTAAGCCATCATCAACCCTAGATCCATAAATTTAGAGTGACTACTCAAAAATCATGAAGAAAACACAAGATCATATGAAGGAAATGTGTTTTCTCATGATGCAAAATCAGAAAATAAGAGAGATGGAAGAAGATAGATGAAATAGAAATTGCAAGAAACTTAGATTAAGAAAAAGATCCAAAATGGAACAAGTAATCTTTACAAAACTAAGAACAAAAGAGAAGAAAGCATAAAAGAAAGTTTAAAAGATGTTCAAGGGTGATGGAGGCCACCCAAGATGATTCTCCAACAAAAACTAGGGTTAAAGTATTTATACTAAGAGGAAAAAGAAGGTAAAACTCGTTTTTGCCCTTTTCTGGTCAAAATCGGTCAACAGCTGCTCTGGATCGGTCAACAGCTGTTCTGGATCGGTCAACTATGCTCTGGATCGGTCAACAACTGTTCTGGATCGGTCAACAATGGTTTTGGATTGGTCAACTCCAGAACGTTGACTTTTCTGGTTAACTGTAGGTGTTGACTTTCTACACTTTAGCTCATTTTGCATTCTTTTTTGTCTGTTTTGATATCGTTTCTTTCTGTAAGCCCGTCTTCAACTCCTAAAAACATGAACTGCAATGAAAATACGACCAAATAGGACCTAAATGCATCCTAAACTAATTAAAACCGAATGAAAATAAGGCTTAAAAGGTGACAAAAATCAGACTTATCAAACTCCAACTTGTATTCAATTGTTTTGTGGATTGTAGAAGTTGAAAATGATCGTTCTTGGGAGTTGTTTTTCACGCAACTAAAAGCAGTTATTGATGATGAATAGAGTTTAACTTTCATTTCAGATAGACATTATGTCATCCTCAAGGTAAATTCTAAATTTTTTCCATCAACTAATTATGGGATATGTATCCACCACTTGTTCATAAATCTCGTGTCATATTTCAAAGCAAGAGGTTTATTCGAGTTGGTGGTGAAAGCTTCGAAAGCTTATGGGATTGTTGAGTTTTAGAAAACTTTCAATCGCATTTGTAGCACCAGTCTATTCGTGGAAAAATATCTAGAGGATGTTGATGTGAAAAAATGGAGTCGGGCACATTTTTCAGGTTATAGGTACGACATACGAACCACAAATTTGGTTGAGTCGATCAGCGCAGCTTTGCGCACACCTAGTTCCCATTACTCCTCTGCTGTAGAGCATAAGAAATATGATGACGCGCTGGTTTTTTGAACGCCGAGCTACGAGTGCAAAATACTCAGCTCAGTTGACAGTTGACATCGATGATAAAATAGCTAAAAGGACAGAGAGCGTTGAATCGCTAATTGGTTTATCGCTTACCATCAACAGATTTGATGTTAAGGGTGATGAATATGACTATGTTGTTGATTTGGATACAAAAACATACTCTTGCAGGAAATTTGATTTAGATAAATTTTCATGTAAAATGCAATCTAACGCACGTTTTCTGTAGGCATTGAGCTTCACACACTCACTGATGAGGTTTATCACACAAGTTCATGGAGAACTGCTTACGAAAAAACATTTATCCTATAACGGTTCCTGAAGATGAGTTGGTTATTCCATCAGTTGAACACTTGGAAGTACTACCACCTCAAACAAGGAGACGACCTGGCAGACGAAGAAAAAGAAGACACGAAACCGTAGAAGATAAGATACGACTATCACATGCATCTCATGAATATAAGCAATCCATGAGGTACAGATGTGCTCGATGTGGTAACAAAGGTCATAATAGAGGTACATGTGATTCTAATCTAGATCATGTATGTTTTTTGTTTTTGTTTTTAGAATATGTTCTAGTTTTAGCAGGTTT
This sequence comes from Biscutella auriculata, assembly GCA_900406285.1. Lineage (NCBI taxonomy): Eukaryota > Viridiplantae > Streptophyta > Magnoliopsida > Brassicales > Brassicaceae > Biscutella > Biscutella auriculata. The sequence continues at coordinate 9,915 of OVAO01000233.1, forward strand.
GTTTATTTGATGATTCACGTTCTGGAAACCGTGTTAGAGTTTTAGCATGTTTTAACAGATAAAAAAGAACACAAATCTCTTTATTGTTCTAGATCTATAAAACGTGTTCTGATCAAGGATCGAGACACGTAGACAAAACAGAACATAACATACGTGTTCTGGATCCAAAACACAGTTTTTGAACTAGATAAGTAGACGTACAAACGTGTTTTGGATCCAGAACACGTTTTTCGATTCAGATACTTAGACATACCGCCTTTTGGTTTTAGTTTTTAGATGTTCAGCTTTAACATGTTTTGATGATTCACGTTGGTGATTTGGAAAAGAGATGTTTTGAGGAAACACGTTTTCTTTTTCTTATTTGTTTTGTTATGATGATTTCGTTAAAAGATACCTAGAGGTTGAAGGAATTTGTTTTGCCAACTTAATTGAAACAATCAACTTTTTATAATGAAACTTCAACAATGAAAAACAAGGGAGTTTATAACACAACAAGTTTATGTAGACATAATAGACATAATATACTCTAACAAGAGTAATCTACATATTATTTGGTCTCCTTAAGAATGTCCTAAAAATATTTGAGCAGATTCCTGACATTCTAACGCTCCTCCGGTGTGGAGGTTTGTCTCGTAGGAAGCACCATTATGATCCGCTGATAATCCGGTTCGAGTGGCGAGAGCGGCGTCCTTGATATGTACTAAAATCGACCATTAACCTCATTTGATGAAATATCTTTCGAGTCTTTTTCATTAGGGTTCATCATTTTTGTCCGCTTTGAGGAACTTTTCGGCATACTTATATGTTTAGTGATGGATATGTTAACTAATGAATTGGTATAAATATTGAATTGAACAGTCATGAGTTGAATAAACATGAATTGAACTCCCGTGGATTGAATATACATGAATTGAACATGCATGAATTAAATATGCATGAATTGAAAAGGCATGAGTTGAATATGCATGAATGAACAAACATGAATTGAATAGGCAAGAATGAACAAGCATGAATTGAACATGCATGAATTGAATATGAATGAACTGGTATTCCAATCTAGAGTGTCATTGTTTCGTTTGTTGGATCATCGTTTTGTTTTCATTTTGAAGTTGTTCGAGTTGTTATTTTGATGATTCAAACACATCAAAACAGAACATAACAAACATTTATCTGGATCAGAACATGTGTCCTGGATCTAGATACATAGCATAACAGACATAATAGACGTTGTTTGGATCCATAAGATATTTTCTAATCCAGATCTAAAACCAACTCTATTTTATAAAAACTTCATCAGAGAGGACTTCATGAGAACCAAAAGAACTTGATATAACATAACACACAATAACATAAGCTTACTTTTATTAGAACAAAAGTTTATGTACAACATAATAGACAAAACAAGAGAAATACACAGAACATAGTAGCCACAACAAGGGAGTTCATAACACAACAAGTTTATGTACACATAATAGACCCTAACAAGAGCAATCTAATTATTATTCGATCTCATTGAGAATGTCTTGAATTTCTTTGATCATAGCTTCGATATCCTAATGGTCCTCCAATTTGGAGCGTCGTCCATTAGGAACCACCATAATGATTTGGCTATATCTCGATCCGAGCGGTATAATCGGTTGCGGGTCGAGCGACAATTGCGTTCCAAGCAACAGTTCGAGCGGCGATTGTGACGTATCTCTCCCTATGATCAAACACTCTTGATGACTCATAAGCTTCACGGCCGCCGAGATGCAAGTGGCCAAGAGAAGAGATCTCTCAAACCTTACAAGGAAACAATCTCAAACTAGTCAGATCTTCAAATCATATATAAATAAGAGAAGTAGTCGAGAGATTAGTAGAGGGTTGAGGGATTTGGTTGATGGACGTTATCAAGGTTGGCGAGTACGGCCTTGAAGGCTACGTCGGCCGTACAAGAGAAATGGGAGAAGGATTCTTCGACCGAAACGACGCCAAACGAGAAACCCTTCGGTGGTATTCAGTTTGAGAAGAAATAAGGAGGAACTGTCGAGAGGGATGGTCAGAAAGGTGAGATCTGGTCGGAGAAATATTCTTGAGGTCGTCGTGGTACGCAAGGTACGGCCTCATAGGCCTTACAGGTAGAACTCTTTATGGAATCCTCGACCGTTTGAACTCCCAATGCAAAACCCTTCGATGAGTCTTCGTCTTTAAGGAAATAATGAGGATCGATCGAAGCAAACTCGAAAAAGAACGAGGTATGGACGGATGAAGAAGAAGAGATCTTGACTCTCGACCCGATGACCAAATGCTTTAGCGGTTCGCTTAAGAAAGAGAGAAAGACGCAACTAGATCGAACTGAGAGCAAGAGAAAGGTTTGATTTTGGATATTACACAGCAAAACCCTAAGGAATATGACTCATCCTTAGTGAACTTCCAAAGAGAGAAATCTCATTCACTAAAATTTGAAAGTTAAGAAATGCCAAAAGCGGCTACAAACCCTTAAATAGTTTTTAACTTGAAAAGAAAGCAAAACCTAAAGAAAAGGGGAAGACAAAAGGCAACACATAGGGATAGAACCAAGAGAGATTCTCCAACGGTCATGAGACCGTTTGAAAAGGTTCCTTCAGTGTGGCCTTATGGTGAGGTCTTTTGCAATGGGCCTCGTTAAAAACCTTAGTGAGAAAACCCATTGGGACAAAACTCACTAAGGGAAAAGAGTACCCCTTAAGACCTCTTAATAACCGACTTAGGTGCTTGGAGACGATGTGAGGAAATGATACATGATCAGCTCTTCCCGATTCTTAAAGTGTTGGTAACAAGTCTCCAAGTCTTCTAAAGCTTTCATCAAGGCATTGACAAGACGTCTAGCTTGGGCACGCGTGATTGGTCCTGTTGGAACATGGAGGGAAGTTTTCTTTTGTTCGGCCTCAAGCCCTTTGCTACTCAAGCATGCATCGGATTGCCACATAACCAGCCCTCTCGTTTCTTCACCCACCATTGTTTGCATGTTTGGTACATACTTCTCTTGACTCCCAACCACCCTAGATGAATCCTCTTTTTCAACATTGTTAACTACCCTTGGTTTCACCATTTTTGTTTGTCTGATGGAAAGATGGAGAAATGTGAATAAATGAAGAAAGAACTTGTTACTATTCGAAAGATTTGTTTTTATAACTTTGATTTGCGTCTCAACCACCCTTTTAATACCCTTTTTAATGTTGCAATTAACCCTGAAATGACGTTTTGCGACCTCTCGAGTATTTTGGATCCAAAATACGTGTTCTGATCCTGAAAAACTGACACATGTTATGTTTCCAGATTTTGGATCCAGAACACGTTTTCTGATCAAGATACGTATGAATTAAACATGCATGAATTGAATAGGCATAAAATGATAATCCAATCTAGAGTGTCTTTGTTTCGCTTTTTGAATAAGCATGAACTGATAATCCAATCTAGAACATAACAGACATTATATGGATCAGAACACGTGTTATGGATCCAGATACATATCATAAGATAACAGACGTTATCAGGATCCATAAGACATTTTCTTATCCATATCCAGAACCAACTATGTTTTGAAAAGACTACGTCAGGGAGGACTTCATCAGAACCAAAAGAACTTGAAAAACATAACTTTGTTTAGATCATTTGAATCGTCAAAATAAGAACACAATACGAACAAACTTCTTCATATCAGAACCAAAAGAACTTGATAAAACATAACACATAATAACATAAGTTTACATTTCTTAGGCAGCAAGTTTATGTAGACATAATAGATAAAACAAGGGAGTTCATAATACAACAAGGGAGTTGATGTAACTCAGGTTTTACCCTAGACAACTATTATCTGCAAGTGCACATACAGACATTGTAGTACTTAGGGATAGAATCCTCAGAGATTAAAGACTAACACAAAGAGACAAACAACACTGAGAAATGAAAAAACGAATAACAGAGTTGGGCAGCATGGTTTCTTCAGACTCTACTCTAAAACGTCCAAAATGCTCCATGTTCTCGAATATCCTCTCCAAACCTGTGAAATCCTACAAGGAGACGAAAATGCTCCAAAAGCACATTAATGACTCAAAAGGAGGTTCGAAATCCCATCAAAAGGAGGGACTGAAACCCTTAAAAATAGGACATATCAATTCCCCCAGACTTGAACCTTTACTTGTCCTCAAGTAAAGACAAACCAAAGCCCAAGAGGGAGTTGCGGGAACTCTACTCTTCCCCAGCTAACTGTAGTCTAGACACATCCTATAAATAACACACAAACCAAAAGTGTTAGAACATTGTCCCCAGATTCCCACTATGACCGCCCAAGCCTGTCCATCCTCTCAACCTCCACATGAATAGACCTTGCATTCAAATCAGCCGGCCCACTACATTCATTAAAGAGAGTGTGAGTTCTTTCTCAGGAAGTCTTTCAATCCGACAAAGAGGGTACCGTCAGATGTAAGGAAGCTAATTTTGGTGGTGAGGTTAAAATGTTTGGGGTTCTCAATCAACAAGGATGCCAAATGGTCATATCATTATGCAAAATCATGAGAGAGTGAGAGAGAGATTGAGTAAGGGAGGACCTTGACCTAACATACTTGATACAAATATGTGAAGCCTTGAGACCAAGACCGATCAAAGTGAGCTAAACCTTTAAGTTCCCACGAGTCTAATCACAAGAGGGAGAGCACAGAGGCTTGTTGGAGCTTTGATGCTTGCTTAGGACAGATTAGAGAGTCACCATCAACACTTGAAGCTAGAAGAAGAACCGGATCCATGATATTGCCTTCAAGTGATGAACTCGGTTTATGAAAGGTGGAGCACTCTTTTTCCTTAGGTTGAGTTTTGTCCTATTGGGTTTTCTCAACCAAGCTTTTAATGAGGCTCATATCACATCACTACCTCTTCATGAACCATCAAGAATCTTAAAGGAGAAGTGATCCAAGAGTTAATCATCCTTAGTTCCTTAAGCTTATTTTATCTCTTTATTTTGTCGTTTATTTTATAATTTCCTTATTAAGGTTTTGCTTCCTATTGAAGCCAACTATTTAAACTTTTTATAGCCTCTTTTAGCTTCCTTTAGCTTTCATTTAAATCAAAAAGAGAAACTTTCTCATGAGAGCTTAAACTTTTAAAGTGTGTCATATCTTTCAAATCTTCTTCTTTTGGTGAGTAATATCCAAGAGAGATTATGGAGTGTATCAAGGAATCATCACAGCCTTGTGGTCTCACATCATTTCATCTCCTTCATCATTTCGTTCATCATCCATTTCCACCCCCACAACCGCATGCACCGCCATTCATAGCCGCACGTACCGCCGCACGTTCCAGCCCCTCGCCGCCGTACCAACGGAAGACTCCACCGCCATTCACCATCTTTTTGTCGTTCTTCTTTGTATCTTCCACGGTCGTACTCTCTCATTTTATATCCAAGGAGTCTCTGTTCAGTTTCAACTACAAAGGAGAACGTTTAACCCAAGATCCAACATTCATTCCTCATAACATCAAGTGGCCAAGCTTCAAATCTCTTCAAGCGTGTTCGATCATCAAGGAGGGACGTGTCAATACCTCATCAGTCACTATTTTAGAGTACCTATAGATACCCAATGCTATTTTTCCTATGGCCAAAGGAAAACACATAAACATGGTAAACAAAACATCAGTCTCATCAACTAACCACCTAAGATTTCATACTAACTAGACAGTAGCAGGTCATATTAACTCAAATTTCTCTCCATAGTTTTTTGCACATGAATGAACACCAAATGACATGATAAAAAAAAACACATAACATCTGAGGCTTGAAAGGAGGATGAGTAAAGGAGGCGTTACCATACAAAAGATGAGCATGACCACTCCGGGTAAGAGAGAGTGGTAAAGTGAATGACAAACTTTGAGCGTCTTTCTACTTCTCTTTCCTTTAATCAAGACTCCCTGATAAGAACATTTAAAAATTCATGTTAGGTTCTGATAAATAAGTCAGCTTCAGATCCAGCAAGCTCTATCAGGCTTTGGTTTTTTGGGAGGGATTTTGGTCGAGCAGTTCACCAGTTTCCCTGCACTAAACATAATTTAACAGTGGTGATACATAGGCAATAGACTGTCACAAAAGAGGAGTCAGTCATAACAGAAGTGTGTCATAATTCCATAATCATAAAAGAGTTAAAAAGAAATGATAAATCAAGGAGACCATAAAAGTCTAAAATAATGTCATCAGTAGATAAACATGAGCAACAAATATAGCAAAAAGGAAAAGCAACATCAGTAGTTGGTAGTGCACTTCCCCAGGTTTACTTCTCACTGTCTCAGTGAGATAATAAATCCAGAAGAATGACACACCTACAAACGGATAAACAAGTGCAAAATGAGAGAGATAAAGTCTACGCTGAGTCGCAAGAGAGATCAAGGGAAGTCGTGGGACTCGCGGTCCTCGTCTAGGTGGTATATCACCAAGGGAGAGTGTCTCCATTTTGTGAACGAGATCGAGAACGATGGCGGGGCTGAGCTTTGGAAGCGTCGATTCTGTGGTTATTGCTAGATCCCCTGGTAAGGTGCTTCCAGATGCGAGAGAGCATCTTATCGTTGCATCTCAGCAACGACTCATGACGTCTGGTCCTAGCGTCGAGCTCACGTATTGTATCCCAAATCCTCTCTAAGTCTGCTCGAGAGGGGGGGAGGCTGCTCATGAGTGTCGGGATTGGCTTGAGTCTCGGTATTCTCATAAGTGTCAGCGTCAGGCCGGTGACCAGCGGAGATAGATGGGCGCCTGGAAGTGGAAGGGCGTCTGGAGGTGGAGGGCGGTGGTTGGTCTACCTTCGAGTACTGCTGAGAGTGACCCGAGGGTGCTTGTGGCGGTTGATCGGCCTCCGAGTCCTGCTGAGAGTGCCTCGGCCGTACGGAGAATAGTGAGCCCGAGTGTGGTGCCAGCGGGAGTACCTAGAAAGATGGTGGTCAGATCAGGATTGGGCTGGCGAATGAAACGTCGGTCACCGCTCATGTCAACAAAGATGTAATAGTAGTCCCCCTATGCGTCCCTTGATGGATTAGTGATGATCCCACAATAGAATAAATGAGCCAGATCCATGCGAGGGGTAGTAGACGCAATCCCTGTGGAGACTGTAGGTTCCTCAACAAGGGAAATGCCTACAGCCCTCAAAACAGGAGTGATCATCCCTCTGATATGTATCTTCTTCCTCTCACCGGAAGATTCACCCCTGATGTTCTTGAATTTTTGCACAAGGACACAACCGAGGTTAAAATCGTTACCTAACGGGCTTGGTGCGCTCCTTGTCAGTGCACTCTTTACTCCTAGATGGAGCATTGCGGCTTCAGCTCGTGTCAAAGCTTCTGCCTCAGCTTTCCCAAAGAAAGCGACACTCAATAGATTTCCTGCATAGCGGATCACGGGGCTGCGCACATGAGAGTGCTTCACTTCAGGCCAATTATTTATCCTCTTAGTACCAGTCACCCTCCAAAGATCATCGACCTCTTCACAATCTGATATCGTAGGGATCTGTCCACCTACATGGATGCTAAGAGAGGCACAAAACTTATCAATAGGTATATGATAAGTCGTACCATGAATGGTGAATGTGATTGTGGCTTCATTGGCACGCTTGTAGTTGGGATCCTCATAGAACAAATCGACTGATGCCAAGAATTGGCAGACGAGCTTAGGGTACAGCTCCTCACACATGGTCGGAAGGGTGGGGAAACCCATGTTGTTGAACAGTATTAACACATCTTGCTTGATCCCCAACTCTATCATAGCTTCATCTTCAGCAAACCTCGTCTCGTGAATGGAGCATGTCATCAATGCCTCGTATTCACGTTGCATAATATCAGTCTAAGCAACAGGTTCTGTACATGGAGGCGGGGATGGAGTTTCCCTACGCCTTGGTGGTGCACGCCTACTACCTCGTGCGAGGCGAGGCGGTGGGTTGTCCTCTCGTTCCTGGGCAGAGCTGCATGCTCGATCGGTCAGTGCTTCCAGTACAGCTTGCGAGGTGCTACCGCGTGTGCGAGCCATGCCTGAAAACCCAAAACAATAATATAGAAGAAAAAGAAGGGAATTTTCAAGCGGTTATCAATCATTAAAAATGAAAATATCGATTCATTCAACAAAAATTTTAAATTTTGCAAAAACAACCCGTAATTTCTCAAAATTACACAAACGGCCCAAATATTTTAAGTCTCGTATCAAGCTCAAACTCTAGGGATAACAAGATTAGTATATGGGTAATCTAAATCTTTAACCAATTTCATAAAAGAGCGTTCCTAGGTACCTCAATTTCAAAACCCCTAATTCTAACCTAACTTTTCTCAACGTTTAAATCTACTTCATATCTATCAAAAACTCATGCAAATCTTCTCTAACCATCCTAGACAAGCAATATCTAACGATTTTGAATCCAAACATCTATCAAATCGAGCCAAAAATCGGTTCCAAAATCGCGATATTGGAGGACTTACAATGCTCAGTTTTTTACGAAAGTGGTATCAATGGAAAGCTTACAAAATTTCGAGCAGAATATGGTCAAGAATCGCCCAACTCTTTTAGAAATGAAGGATTTATCGAAGTTCAAAGATTTGAAAGAAAAATGAAAAACTTTGACAATTTTTAGAGAAGAGAGAGCTTAAAACTCGTTTTTGTTGGTTTAGAAGTGCAAAACTGGTTTAAATCAAGTTACGATAAACCGAGAAAAGACAGGTTTTAAGACCGACACTAAAACAAACCTCGATCGAACCACGGGGGCTGAAGTCCTTTCCGCTTGTCTGATTCAAAACATGTTCGACCGGTCTGGAACAAGTTCGATCGAATTATGTGATCCCGCATGGGAAGTTCGATCACTCTGACTAGGATCAATTGAACTATTCCTCCGCGCGTCCTAGGTTCGGTCAAACTCATATCGATTCGACCAAACATATGCTCATATGCCCGATCATTCCCGAAACTCAGAAAAATCCAAGAAAAATGCATGTGAAAAACCAAATCTATATTATTTATGTACAGTACATGTGGGATGCTTCCCATGAACAAGATGTTAGTCCTGAGAATCGAAAGGTTGAGACAAAGCCCTTATAATCCTTCTCCTATTTTCAGTGGACAAAACGTGCCCGACAGAGCTTGTAACATCCAATATCACGCATTTCATACAGGGAATGTTTCCGGATGGCATCTCAGGCATGTTGGAGTTGGATTCATCAGACTTGGATTCGAGTTCATCAATCTGAATTTGGCTCGGGACAGGTCAATCGCGCTTAATTGAGATAGACTGATCGGACTGAATTAAGATTGTGTCAGGGATGGGTCGATCGGTCTTAATCGCATAACGACTTATCTCATCCGACTGACTCGTCTCAGCGCCTGGGGGGTTGAACTACACGGGTCTCTAGTTCTGCAATGTGGGTGCGGATAGAGCTCATCTCGCTCTTGAGTTTCCGTGAGATTGCGTCAACCTTGTCATTGATTTGTTTTTCTCCTACCATCAGCTAGGGAAGCATCCTCATAAGCTCGTCTAGTTGATATTCTGACAATCCAATTTCTGGTATCTGGAACTGGTGCTGGTTGGAGACAACATTTCGGAAGCACCTTCCAGTACCGACGTGGTTCACGTCTCCTTGGAACTTTCTACAATCATCGGACGGTTGCATCCCTTTGTGGTGGCCTAAACATCTGTTGAGATCGCTCGCAGCCACATTTTTTACCAATTGGTGACCTTCCTCAAATGTCCTTGTCAAGAAACTTCCATTGCTGGCAATATCTAACGCCTCCTGGTAGTTGTCTGTGATGAGAGCTAACTCCGAGTACATATGGTGACGACAATCCAAAGTGTATTGCTTGAACCGATGTAGAGCTTCATGAAAACCTTTTGACATAAGCTGTTGAAAGTTGGCTATATTGTTCCTCAGTCGAACAGATATAGCCCTGGTGAAAAAAATCTTCAAGAAGGTTGTTTTGTACTCCTTCTAGTTCCCGATGGACCCTTGAGGCAAAAGAAGATACATGTTGTATGCCTTCTCATCGAGGGTGAACTCAAACAGACTACATTCTAAAGCTTCCTCTAGGACTTCATTTCCTCTGACGATGTTGCAGAGTGAGTCGAATATGAAGGGATAACGGATTGGGTTCTCGGAAGGCCAACCGTGGAACTGGTTCTGCTGCACCGAGTTGATGAAGTCAGTGTCGATTTCGAAATCTCCCCAATCAAGGTGTGGCAAGCAAACCCCTCGTTCTATGGTGACTTGAGTGGTAGGGGTGTCATAGTGCCCTAGAGTCCTCTTGGGGCATTTGCATGTACTACATACGGCGCATGTTGGCTCTCGAGCTCGTCATGCGGCAAATTATGTCCTTCCCTTTTACGGTCCCGAATCAAGGGTGGATCCACACTTTGATTTCCATCACCCACCTTGATTCAGGATTTTTTCCTCTCTTCACTTGTCTTTGCAGACGTTCAAACTCGTTCTTCAAAGGAAATAGATTGTCGACTCTTTTGCTCCTAATATGCCTCGTGCTAATACACTTGAGTAAGATAGAAAAAAAGAGTTTGATCGATCCAACAAAGGCTCGACTAAACTGAAAATGCGGAAAGGTGAGGTTTGATCGAACTGATACGGGTTCGATCGAACTCTTCAACAAAAATTAAAACATTTTCGAGACGAAATCTCAATCTAAAATCTCCTAGGCTAGTGCGTTTAGTCCCCAAAAACAGCGCAAAAAACTTGATGTCACTCAGGTTTTACCCTAGACAGCTATTATCTACAAGTGCACAAACAGACACTATAGTACTTACAATTTAAGAATCCAATACCAGAATGTTCCCATCGGCGTAGATTGGTATTTACCCTGAAGATATACATAACAACATCAATTTCCTATAGGAATGAAGACAAAATGAGTAAATATCGTATGAATTACTGATGATTAAGAAGACGTAGTTAAAACTTACATCAGTTGCAAGCCTTTTTGTAGGTGACATGATGCAATCAAGCATTTACCGATCCACAAACCATGAACCTAAAGGTAGGGATTTATCACTTGAATTCTATTTAAACATCGCTTCAAATGACTCATCTGAAGACCAGACTAAGGGATCTTCTTTCAGTGTCCCATATTTTTTTTCTATTGATGGTTATTCTTCCACAATCCTACGCTGCTTGCCTTGCAAATCTGGACTCTTACTACCATCTTGATCCAAGAAAAATTCAAATTTATTGTTCTCTGGTGTACAACAATCATCTTTTTCGATTGCATCTTGTGTTGCAATAGGGTCAAACCCAGGAACCATCGTTGCTTGTGAAAGGAACCCAACTATTTTTTTGTACGTAATCTTGGGTACCTAGATTCTTATGGATGTCACTTCTCTGACTTAATAGGTCATCTAAGTCATCCTTAGGGTCTTCCAAGTTAATGACCTGAAAGTATTCACAAAATTACATTAATTCACAAAACCCGGAAGACATATTTTGGATCCAGATTCACCATTCATAGCACATTTTTACAATATAAAAATAATGCTAGTTGCGCAAACTAAACAAAACATATTATAGACGGAACATGTTACATGATTATTTCAAAAAAGTCAAACATAATACATGTTACATGATCTGAAAGCCAAACAATTATTACTATGTTTTATACGAACATTACACCTTACAAATGTTACAAACCCAAGTAAATATTACCCCAAAGGGTTGATACAAACCCAAACAAGAGCAATATAAATTAGACTAAGTTATATGGTTCTTTTATTACGTATCGAACAAGAGGGAGAAGTAGTGGGGTTTGTTGCTGCATCTGAAGCCGATATTGTGCTTGTTACCTGTGAGATGATGTCTTTTATTTGTGACATTTGTTCATCCATCTTCTTATCAAGTCGTGTCTTTAGACTAGCGATAGAAAGTCTCGATCTTCTTATCAAGCTGTGTCTCTAAACTAACAATAAAAGCCTCAGTTTTCTTATACAGTCGTGTCTCAGACTGGCAATAGAAGCCTTGATCTTCTTATCCAGTTGTGTCTCTAGACTAGCAATGGAAGTATCGATCTTCTTATCCACCTATGTCTCTAGATTAGCAAACAATCCATTCATGAATTTTTTGATATGGTCATTCAAGTTGCTTCCTTGTCCTCTTGGTACTCGCTGATACAACATCTTTTTCGTTTCTCTGTCCCATGGTCATGATGTTTCCTCTTGTATGGGACTTGGCTTCCCCCCATTGGGGCATTCTCATCGGTTCCTCATCTGCAGCACTGCCAGCTGAGATTGCTCCACTCACTATAGCCAGTTCTGGCTCTACACTATCCCATATGTGGTCTCCGAACTCATCTCCATTAATAAGCATGTATTTCAAGTCGCTGATATAATCATCATGCACCTCATCACCCCACATGAATTTGATACTTTCATATGAATTAGCAGCATCCAAAGACAAGTATGTATGAATTATATCCTGCAACAAAAAAAAAAAATCATAAATCAAACAAAGCAAAGTATCAAAACCAAAACAAACTTACTGTTCTTGCCATTGACTAATAAAGTTGGTTTATCTGCTCATGTGACGCCCTGGCTAATCCTGACCAATTCGAACATCTTGGACATGTATACCTCTCTTCTATCTTTTTCCCAAGCAACTCTCTGATGACTGGGATTGCTTCCATGATCCAAATTTGGAAAGGCATAGGAAAATCCATTCATAACATAGTTGATCAGGTTCCTCATATTTTCCTTAGCCTTGATCATAGACCTTAGAAGATGCTCGAACGATTCACGACCCTAGGTATACGACCAAAGTTGATCAAGGTTCATCACTAACTTAATGTAAGCGTGTGGGGTATCCGTCTTCTCGTCCTTCGCCATTATAAAGCCAACTATAACACACATATAGATCAACCTGATCATGTCCACACGCTTGCACCTCTTAGCAAGTGTAAGATGTCGACTTAATATCGTCTAGACACTCACATTCCCATTTTTGAGCAAGGTACTCCATAACCCACCGTCTTCTTCTACTTCAAGTGTGTCAATCATCCCTTGGACATCCTTAACATCTTTACAATCTAAACCCGTGACAGTGTGAAATTCTTGTAGTGAAAATCGCATAGGCCTACCTCCAAAAAAAACCACGGTTCATGTTTCCGGTTAGTTACCAATTGTCTACACATCATACTGTGAATAAGGTGTGTATAATAGTGTAATCCATTGTCATGAATCGCAAGGATATGGTTGAAAATCGAGTCCTTCTTAACAACATCATACTCATCTGGCAAAGCTTCTCGTAACTTCTTCAACAACGATATCTTGCACGTTTTGTTGATATGGTCAACTTCGGAAAGTTCCCTGGTCTGAAATTTTTTTTGGAAATCTCATTGTTCATCCTACAAAAGTTAAAATAAAAATCTTAGAATGGTCTAAAATTGCTAGAATATATGCTCTGGTGGTGAGTCTCGTGTTGTCTTCTACTCTTAGCCCGATTTCGTTTGGAGGAAAGTGGTGGGTTGGACTCGGGCCATCTTCGACTTCTGGGTTTTCAGGTTGATCCGGGTTAGTTGCTTTTGGTTGTTAAGCTTTTGTTTAGCTGGTTGTCTAGTCTTGTTGGTGTTTTGTTGGTTTCTCGTGCTTCGTTCTTGTTGTGTATGTGGTTCGTTCACTTGCTTGGTTGGTTTAGTCTAGTGAGTCATAAGGCGTTTGTGTTTCACTTGTTGTTTGTACGACTCAGATCAGTTTGAGTTTTGTCTTTTTATTGATATCCAAATGAGGCTTTTTCATTGTTTAGTACTTTCAGTTGTGTCGCTTTCGGAAGTTTCATGTGGTCTAATCCTTTAATGTTATACCTTATCTTGTCGGACTAGATATTGGTATTCTTCTTATTGAGAAGTATTATTAATTCGTTATAGAAGGTTTTCAAAATTTGTTTAGTTTTTAAGTGCGAAATGATATCTAGAATTTCATATAATCTGAAGATGAGGATTTTTTAGTTTAACTAAATTTTATTGCTAAATAGAATAGTTTTCCGTTAATTTATTTATTTTAGTTTTAACTTTTAAAGATAACTTAAAAAAAAAAAATTGTATAGGCTATTTTGAAAGTTTGTAATCATCTAAATTTTCGATTTATATAAATTCGAGTGAAAAAAGAAAAGAAGCGGCAATAAAGGTGGTGAGTAATAATGGAAATTGGGTGGCAAAACCATTATTATTTACAGAAAAAATGACAAAAACCAAGCAAACATAATGAATGAATAACAAGTGTAATAATGTTTATATAAATATTGCTATATATTTTATAGAACTACTTACTCATGTGAGAGGGTCCATCAAAGAAAGTAACGTGATTTTCACATGGCTCCAACTTCTTTCTTGTCTATCGTTCGCTACTTCGTAATACCTCAACTTTGGTTTTCGGTTTTCCAAAACGTCGATCGATTCATGCTCAAGTGAATGAGATCTCAATCTCTTATAGATATATTTCTGTTGTTGGATTGGTTATATATAATTGGTTGATCGATGTGTAGATAGAGAAAGAGAATATATAGAGAGGTACGTAGTTTAGTTATATACGTAACGTTTCACTTTTCATGCATGCATGGAACATTATCGATCAAAATATCTGAAAGGAAAGAGTATCTAAAATGAAATATCTGAAATGAAATATCTCCTCGAAAAGCAATAAAGTTGCAAATCCAATAAAGTCAAAAAAGTAAAAAGGAAGAAGAAAAAGTTATATCCAAGGCTTACGGGTTTAATTTACGATATTATTATGTAAAGCCTAGGAATTAGGATAAATATCTAATAAAAAAAAGATGAAATAATGCAGTTGCAGGCTGTACTTTCGATAGTGACAAGTCACATTCATGAATTCAAAATTAGTAAAGAAAAAGAAATGGGTGTGATTGTGATATATTTGATTATATCATATCGTTTTCTCTATAAGGTTTCAACAAGACGCTCGTGCACACGGTCCCATTTCTATAGTATTATTCAACCACTAGCTAGCTTTATTTCATAGATCATATCATTTCGTGTTTAGATTATGATAGATCACACTAATATTAGAGTATATATTCTCACTGATTATGTCATTAGAATCCATCTATATATATCCATGCATGACGGTGCTTATTAA